>CM035190.1:1202558-1225495 GCA_020233015.1 Callinectes sapidus | reverse complement strand
AACAACAAAGATCTGATCATTACATTCCCGACCTTTTCTGAAACCGGCTTGCTCCTCCCTCAAAACACCATCTAACACCGGCTCAATCCTATTCAACAGAACTTTACAAAATATTTTCAAAGCTATAGGAGACAAAGTAATACCCCTCCAATTTCCACAATCAATTAAATCTCCTTTCTCTGGAATCTTGACAATCACACCATTTTTTCATTCCGACGGTATCATCCCACTTTCTTTAATTTTATTAAGTAACTTAACCAAAATTAGCGGCAACCTATCTTCATCCGCTTTAAACATCTCCAGAAAAACTCCATCTTTCCCTGGTGCCTTATTATTCTTCAACTGCCCTATTGCCTTTTCTACTTCTTCTAACGTAATCTCTCTTCCTCCTATATTCAAATCTCTCTCAGCTTCTGGTATGTCCTCTGCCGATGGTATTGGCCTATTTAAAACTGTTTCAAAATGCTCCTTCCACCTATTTCTTATGTCATTGTCCTTAGTGAGTAAATTTCCATTTCGGTCTATAACTGTAATTTCTTTACGCTTATTATAACACCCATTCAACTCCTCTGACTTTGTCCATCGTTTTTATTAAGTAAAACTTCAGTCTCCGCCATCTTCTCATTTATCTGTCTCCTTTTATCTCTATCTATCTATCTATCTATCTATCTATCTATCTATCTATCTATCTATATATATATATATATATATATATATATATATATATATATATATATATATATATATATATATATAGTGAAACATCGATTTTCAATCCGAACTGAATATCAGTGCATTTCTAAAAATTAAAATATTCCAAATATGAATGCTTGTAAACTTATATTGTGACAAAAGTCCCATTTTAACTTACTCTCGAATGCAGTGTTTTCCTGCAATGTTTCCAAACTTGAAGATAATTTATGCAAAATCTACTATATTAACATTTTTCTTTAAAAAAAAAAAAAAAAAAAAAAAAAAAACTTTTTCTTAAGTTTTTTTTTCCACAAAAAGTTATTTATTCAAGAAAAACTTTCTTTATAAAGAGAAGATATCTTTTTATTCATTTGTAGGGATAAAATTGGAAAATGTTTCTTTTGACATTTTTTTATCTTCCTGTAGGAAAACGTGAAAGATATACTAATTTATGAATGTTCTTTCTGATTTTGTGAGAAAGAAGTCAAATTATTATATACATACTAAATATTCACTTCAGAATAGGAATTGACGTTTACACATGTTTATTGTGAGTTTTTTACGTAAGGATCCAAAACAATCTAAAATGGGATGTCATGCTATATTAAGCAAAGAAAGTTATTGTAGCGAAAATGTGAGTTTTTGGATGATTTCCTTCTCGTTTTGCACCAAAACATTGAAAATATCAATACATTATAAACATGTCAAATACACCAAATTTTAAAACATTATAGGTTTTATTTAACAATAAAATCCCATTTAAACTTACTTGTACAATACAGTATTGTATGCATTGTTTACGAAATTCATTGTAATTCGTCTAAAAACCTCTATATTAACAATATTTTCAAGAAATCCTCTTCATAGAAAAAAAAGAATCACAATGCTTTCCGGAAAGTGTCCTTGAAAAAAAAATGATACAGTTTCATGCATTTTTTAGTGATGAATTTGCTAGGTGTTTATTTTGACATTTTCTCTCCAGTCTTTTCGTAACAATTAGAAAAAAAAAACTGTGTTAAGTGATTTTCAGTGATTCATTTCTGATTTTGGAGGAAAAGAGTGTATTCAGAATGAATCAGTGATTACCTTCTTATTTTGCAAGAAATTAGACTATTACTACATTTTCATGTATTTTTTCCCCAAGGACAGAAAAAAAGCAATTTAGTTTTTAGCAAAGAAGTCATTTTTTGGATGATTTTTTTCTCCTTTTACACCAAAACAATGAAATAATGGTACTTTAACAACTTCTTCAAAATCCAGGGTAATTCTTCTAAAAACCACAATATCTACAACACTTTTGAGAAAAACTGCATTTTCAAAATATCGTGTAACCTTTTTTTAGAAGAATTGCTATCCTTTCCGTAAAACGTCTTTTTTCAAATAAATGATACAATTTCATACATTTTTCAGTTATAAATTTTATCTCATTGCTCATTTTGACATTTCCTTTCAAGTTTTTAAGAAAAACCATGTTATGAGTCTTTTTTAATCTTTTTTCTTAGAAAAATTACAACACTTTCCTGAAAAAATCCTTTCTAAAGAAGAGATATTTTTCATTGACTTTTTTAATTGGTTATTTTGACATTTTCTTTTAAGTTTTTTGTAATAGTTTGTAAAAAACAAACAGTTTTAAGCTATTTTTCAGTGGGTAATTTCTGATTTTGTATAAAAAATGTGTATATAGAATGAATGAGTGATTTCCTTCTTATTTATTTTGAAAGAAAAGATTGGAATATCGATACAATTTCATACATTTTTTTTCATTAAAAAAACGCAATTTAGCATTTAGCAAAAACATAAATTTTTGGATGATTTTTTTCTCATCTTGCAACAAAACAATGAAATGATAGTATTTTGACTTGTTACAAAATCCATAAAAGATCATCCAAAAACCACTATATTAACAACATTTTTAAGAAAAGCTGTGTTCTTTAAGATTGTTTAGCTTTTTCCTAGAAGAATCGCAATACTTTTCGGGTGACGTCCTTTTTAATGAAAAGTTACATTTTCAGGCACTTCTTAGTGATACATTTGCTAATTGTTTACTTTGACATTTTCTTTCAAGTTTTTTTTTTTTTTTTTTTTTTTTTTGTAACGATTAGTAAAAAAAAACAATGAAATAACGGTATTTTAACAACTTGTTGCAAAATCCATGGTAATTCGTCCAAGAGCCACTATATTAACAACATATTTAAGAAAAACCATGTTTTTTTAATGTTTTGCAACATTTTCTGAAAAGAATTACAAAAATTTCCGGAAAGCGTACTTTTTAAAGAAAAGATTGAATTTCATGCATTTTCTAGTGATAACTTTGCAAATTGTTTTTTTTTTTTTTTTTCTTTCAATTTGGGGGGGTAATAATTTGTAAAAACAAACTGTTTTAAGTGCTTTTTAATGCTTTGGCACAGAACGGGAAAGAAATTATCCAAAAAAATTAACATTTTTGCTACAATAATTTTCTTCTCCGAAAACAGCATAAAATGATTCCTTTTTCATCAATATGTTAAAAAAACACACAATGAAAATTCTATTTATTGTAAAACATCAATTTTCACTCAGAACTGAATATCAGTACCGTAATAACAAGGAAAATATTCCAAATGTGAATGCTTATATGCTTTTATTGTGAAATAACTCCACTATTAACATACTCTTAAAATGCAGTGTTTATATGCGTTGTTTTCAAACTTGAACTTAATTCATACAAAACATACTATGTTAACACTATTCTTAAGAAAACATTGTTTCCTAGATTTTTAAAATTTTCCCCTAAAGAAACAGATTTCTTTATAAATAGAAGATACATTTTTATGCACTATTTAGGGATAAATTTGAAAAATATTTATTTTCACATTTTTTTTTTTACTTCTTGCAATACGTCAAAAATAAACTCATTTAAGTAGTTACTTTCTGTTTTTATGGGATAGAAATCAAATTATCACATAGATACAAAAAATTAAGACCTGAATTAGAATTACTTGTTTTTTTTTTCAAAAGTTTTGTGTGTTTTATATCTCATGATGCAAAAAAAAAAAAAACATAAAAAAGAATATTCTATGCTACTTTAAGAAAAGAAAGTAATTGTAGCAAAAATGTGAGTTTTTGGATGATGTGGATTCTTTCCAAGAGAGAGAGGTGAGTGCACTCTACTTCCCATAGCTCATTTCCTTCTCTGTCTCTCCTTATCTGTCCCTCCCCTTCCTCCTTTCTGGGCAGCCAGGGTTCTTTCCCCCAGGGATACCAGTGTCCCTGCCCATGGCTAACCTATCTGGTAGAGGTGGGGCTTGCAACCCCTTCCTGTTAAAAAAAAAAAAAAAAACATCCACAGCCACCACCAGTTTTAGAGGCAGAGGTCGGGGTAGGGGCTATAGGCGCGGACGAGCCTTTGGCCACCGCCCTGATCCAAGTATGCTGGGGGGTCCGACCGTGCAGACCTCTCGGGTGCCGAGACACCAGAGGGGCCTGCCTACCGGAATGAAGGATGCAGGGAAAGCCTGCAGAAGCCCTGTGTCCTGAAAGGGGCGGGAGGACCCCCTAGCCCTATTTATTATTTTAGGGGTGCCGTTGGGGCTGCAGATGTGGCGCCTACACGTTGGACCACTCCTGGGGTGAACCTTCGAAGGGTTCTGCATGTGGGCTCCTAGAATGAGTCTCTCAAAGAATCACCGACTGCCTCATTTATCGGATGAGCTCATTAGGCTGAGGGTGAATATGGTGGGGCTCTCTAAGACAAGGAGGCCTGGTAGTGGCAAGACCAGTAGTAAGGGCTTTACTTATTACTGGTCCGGCATGAGCAATGGTCACCATGTCAAGGGGGTAGCCATAGGCGTCTCCAGCAAACTGCAGCCGTCTGTTGTGGAGGTCACTCCGGTTGATGAGCGTATAATGCAATTAAGGCTGAAGGACAGTTTAGGCTTTATGTCTGTTGTTGCAGTGAATGCTCCTACCAAGGCGTGAAACTGAAGAGATGAAGATGTTCTACGCCAAACTCGACTCTGTACTGGACCAGTGTCTGCATTGTGATGCACTCATTGTCCTGGGCGACTTTAATGCTGTCACTGGCACCGAAAGGGCTGGCTATAAAATATGTGTTGGTCCCAATGGTTCTGGTACCAGAAATGACAACAGCTCTTAACTTTTGACTTTTTTGCAAAATCCAGAAGGCTGGGAACTGCAGATTCCTGGTATCAGAGACCAACACTGCACCGCTGGACTTGGTAAAGCATTGCCGGAAGGGTAGCGAAGGAGATCGACCATATCCTTGTCAATACTCGTTAGATGATCCTCCAGAACTGCAGGGTTTTTCGGAGTGCCGAGTTCTTTACGACCGATCACAGACGTTGTTGCTTCACTCAAGATTCATATCAAATCCAGAAAGCCTCCAAGATGTCACCACACTGTCTTTCATCTTGAGAAACTGAAGGACTTGACATGTGCACATGTGTATGCAATGACAGTCTCCAATCGGTTTGGAGCGCTCGACACCTTTGAAGACCCTGAAGAACTATGGGATACCTTAAAATGTGACACTCTTGAGGCTACCAAGGAATGCATTGGGGAGCGCCCGAGGTCACGAAGTGGCTTCACCTCGGTAGAGACGCTGGAAAGTATTGAGGAGAGTCGCGCTGCCAGACTTGCTGGGGACCATGACCAGTACAGGGCTTTGTCACGTAGGACTAGAACTCTCCTGAAAAGAGACAAGGAGAGGTATGTCGGGCGTCTCACTGAGGATGTCGAGTGTCATTTTAATGCTAATGACCTCAGATCTGCCTATCGAGCTCTGAAGAAACTCCACTCCAAGTCTACTTCTCAGGTGAGTGCTATCCAAACAGCAGATGGTTGCCTCATATCGGACGCAGATGGCGGATGGCTCGTTGGACTGAGTACTTTGAGCATTGTTCACAGTGGATCCTGCAAGCGGACAGCTCCGGACTGCAGGATTACAGATGCTGGATGCTGATCCACCCATTGAAGAAATTGCACCTTCCATTGGCGATGTCAAAGAGGCTGTGGCAAAGTTGAGGTTTGGAAAGGAAGCTGGCATCTGCAACATCAGTGCGGAGCTGCTCAAAGCTGGAGATGAAGCCATGATCCGTGGGTTACATGCTGTCTTGACTGCTGTATGGCATCTGGGTACCATTCCTCCTGACTGGAAGAAGGGGTTTGTCGTCCCTATCTGGAAGGGGAATGGGGACCGTCAAGACTGCAACAACTACCGTGGAATAACACTGCTCAACGTATCAGGCAAGGTGCTTGCCCATTTGCTGCTGACGCGGATCCGCACTCACATGGGGAAGCATCAGAGACCTGAGAGACCTGAACAGTCAGGGTTCACGCCTGTAAGTCAACAACTGACCGTATCCTAGAGCTTTGCGTACTGGTGGAGTGCCGACGTGAGTTTCGACAGGGAATGCTTGCAGCCTATGTCGATCTCAAGAAGGCGTTTGACTGCATCGAGAGACACTCTGTGATCTTCTGCGTCTCAATGGGATTCCTGCAAGGATTATTGGTCTATTAACTGGCCTGAATTCCGAGACTGTGAGTGCTGTGAAGTGTGGAGGAGGAATGTCCAGCTTCTTCCCTGTGAATACAGGTGTGAGGCAGGGCTGCGAGCTTGCTTCATCACTTTTCCACACATGCATGGATTGGGTACTGGACAGAGTTATAGAACAAAGTTATTGTGGAGCACCTGTCGACAATACCGATATTACAGATCTTGTTTTTGCTGATGATGCAGCAATCTTCGCTTAGTCACTCGAGGTTCTGGTAATAGCTCTAGAGGCACTGCACGAGGAGGTGAAGCCTCTGGGACTCAAGGTTTCTTGGGTCAAGACCAAGGTCTAGGTGTTTGGAGGCGTACTGGATGAAGCAGTACAGTCTGTTGATGTGTGTGGCGAGGACATTGAGATCTTGAAAAACTTCACATACCTTGGTAGTGCAGTGCATAACGATAGTGGGTTGAGCCAAGAAGTCACACGGTGGATTGGCCAGGCCCACGGCGTTATGGACTCGCTCAACACGAGTATTTGGCGTTGTCGATACCTGTGCAGAGGGAAAAAGATTCGGATTTTCAAGTCACTGGTAATCCCTGTCTTACTCTATGGTTGTGAGACATGGACACTAAACACCGACCTGAAGAGGCGAATTGATGTCTTTGGTATTAAATGCCTTCGCAGGATCATGGGATACCGCTGGTATGACTTTGTGTCAGCGTCATTTGCGGCTATATGAGCATGTGGCGCGATACCCGGAAGCCGATCCTGCTTGTCGGGTTGTTTCCGTAAGGGACAACCCGACTTGAAGGAGACCAAGAGGACGCCCACAGAACTCTTGGCTGCGGCAGGTCGATGCCTCCTGCTGGAAGTCACTCGGTATGGGAAGGGAGCCTGCATGGAGACTCGCGAGGCATCACCGCCAGGGGTGGCGCCGTAGAGGAGGCGAGGCAACGCGCCCCCTGGCCCCCTTGTTTCGCACCAAAACCTTGAAAATATCGGTACATTAATAAAGTTTTCAATACACCACATTTAAAAATATTTAAGCTTTTATTAAGAAAAAATACTATTTCAACTTACTCATAAAATAGTGTTTTATACCTTGTTTACGAAATTCATGGTAATTCGTCTAAAAAACATTATATTAACAATATTTTTTAAAAATGCTTTTTTTCAAAAAAAATAATAAATTGAGTATTATTTTGTCAAAAAAAAGTTTTTTTGAGTTTTTCTTTTTTTCATTTTTGCACAAAAACAATGAAATGAAGGTATTTTAAAATCTTGTTGCAATATCCTTGCTAATTCGTTTAAAACAAGATAATTATCTTAATGTTTTCTTAGAAGAACTGCAATAGTTTACGGAAACGTCCTTTTTAAAGTAAAGGTACATTTTCATATATTTTTTCGGTGAAGAGTTTGTTAATTGTAAATTTTATCATTTTCTTTTTTTATATAATTAAGTAATGAACAAATTGTTTTAGGATATTTTTCAGTTATTTATTTCTGATTTTGGGAGAAAGGTGTGCATTCAGAATGAAAAGGTGATTTCCTCCTTATTTTGCAAGAATTAATTAGAATATCGATACATTTTCATGCATTTTTTTCCTTTTCTTAGAAAAAAATGTAGTTTACTTTTTAGAAAAAACGTAATATTTTTTGTATTATTTTTTCTCATTTCTTTTTACCAAAACAAAGAAATAATGGTACTTTAACAACTCATATAAAAATCCATGGTAACTCGTCAAAAAACAATTATATTGACAGAATGTTTAAGAAAAACTGTTTATTAAGTTTTTTTTTTTTTTTTACGTTTTCTTAGAAGAATCTCAATACTTTCCCGGAAACGTCCTTTTTAATAAAATGATACATTTTGATACATTTTTCAGTGACAAATTTGCATATTGTTTCTTTTGACATTTTCCTTCACGGTTGTTTGTAACAATTCGTATAATATATATATATATATATATATATATATATATATATATATATATATATATATATATATATATATATATATATATATATATATATATATATACTATTTTAAGTCATTTTTCAATGTTTCGGTGGAAAACGAGAATGAAATCATCCAAAAAATCATCATTAGTGCTGCAATGATTTTCTTGTCGTAAATTAACATGATACTATCTCTTTTAAACGTTTTCTATCTTTAGGTAAAAAGACAAAATTAATTTCATCTGTGGTGAAATATCAATGTTCAATCCGAACTGAATATCAATACATCTATAATAAGTAAAATATTCCCAATTGTTAAAATAAAACATTTTCGTGCACCGGGAGCCAAAGCCAGTACATTTTTTATGATTCTCGCATGAATGAGGTATTGAAATGGGAACATGATTTAACAATCCTTTGGATAGGAAGTAATGATATTGGGAGTCATACTGAACCAGAAACTGTTTTCAACTTCGTTAAGGAAATTTACCAGGCCATCCAAGAGAACTGCCAATCTGTAGTGTATGTATGCCAGATTGAGCCAAGGCTTCCATCCTAGAAACTTCTCAGCAGACAGGTACAAAAAAAATTAAATGTGGAATGAATAATAGAATTAAGGAAAGACTAACAACAAATAACATTCATTTCAACAATTTATCATTTGTAGAGGAACTTGGTGGTGATGGAGTACATTGGAGTGAAGCTGGTAGAGTGAGGGTAGAGTAAAAATTTAAGAAAGTCATCAAAGGATTCATTGGAGAAGACGAAACTGATGAGTGAGGAATAGTGAACCTGAAGTATACTTCTGTATCGAAGGCTAACGAGGAGCGAACCTCTACCTGTAGCTTACGCAAACTAAATCTCACCACTGTACGTCTTAGCAAAATGGTGGAAAAACATTTACTACCTCAGTGGGGTTCACTTTCTTGGGAGCAGTAGTAGAGGATAATAAACTCGCTACTCTCACGTCTAGTCCAGGAAAAGCTGATGAAACTGTAAATGACATCACTGTGCTAGAACAAGAAGTAGATCTACTCAAAAGAATTCTAATACAACAAAACCAAGTAATTCAATCACTCGGTGACCAATTACTAACTTCTCCACGCCCAGCTACAACCACTAAACCATGAGATGTCCCATTATTAGAACTTAAGCAACTGCAAGGACTCAATGCTACCACAATACTCCAGATTTTCTTTGAATTAGTGGGACAATGCAGTATTGATGATTCAAGGAGAGTACAAAAAGCAAAAGGGAGAGTCAGTGCTGAACTAGCAGCACTCATTCACAACCATCAGACATTGCATGGATGTCATCTGTCAATATGCCATCCTAGAAACACGATTTGCATGCGAGAAACTCCCAAATCGTGATAAAACCACACAAAAAACTATGGCAAGGTTTGACCGAAGAATCAAAAAGTAGGTCAGAAGGATTCCTGGATGAGGATTATCCCGTGAATAGATTCATTGACAGAGTAGAACATGAGCGACTGTGGCTTGAAGCTACTCATACCCCCTCCATTGGTAGAGTAAACCCATAAAAGAAAACAACTCAACCCAAAAATGAAATAAGCCAAGAAATTCACATTCCTAGTCCTAACACACTGTCTAAACCAAATGAATCCCAGTGATTCCTCAGAAGTAGATGAACTCAAAAGACAGATTAAGGACTTAGCAGAACAAGTAGGGAAACTACAAACAACCCCAAGCCAGTCACAAACTGAGCGGTACTGTTCATGCTGCCGTTCACATAGACATTCCTTTAAAGAATGTTGGAGAGGTTCATGTTTTGATTGTAGAAGGTAAGGGGGCTGGCGAGGAAACAAAAACTGCCCAGGAAAAATGACTGAGAGAACATGACTAACCCAGGGGCACACCTCTCCAACCATCAGCTTAACGGTCAACCATAAAACTATGAGAGTAGTTGTTGATACAGGCAGTGGATACACTCTTATCAAAGAAGCGTCTGTAGATAGACTGGGTGGTGAGATAAACAAAAGGCGTACCATTCCCAATCATTGCAATGATTCTTGGCATGGTTTGGTTAGAAATAGGAGTAGGTGATGATCATGTACACAAACAATGGTTTCCAGTAGTTCCAAATAGCTACCTTGATACTGATGTATTGCTAGGTGTTGACGTACTTGCAAGGGCACATTTCCATTGGGACGGCAAAACTAACATCATTGTATGGGTCACTCATTATGTGATCAATCACATTAAAAGACAAAAAGGGAAAGTAGAAAGATTAGGATCATTCCTTCAATAATAACCCAGGAAGAACACTCAAAAAGAGTCGATCTCACTAAACCTGTTCGAATTGAACCCTACCAGTCACAATTCATCCCCATTATTGCGAAAGAAAAACCAGGAGAGACTTTACTAGTTAATCCTCAACCCCAAATTAGCCATAATAGTTTACCATTCTTAACTAAAGTAAATGAGGATAATACCATTGTTGTGGGGTAAGGAAACTTGGAAGCCACGCTTCACCAAGCTTTACTCTTCTTAAAGGTTAGGTACAGCCTGCAAGTCAAAGAAATAACACTTCTAAGTATAATGCTAAATAACTGTGACATACTAAGTAATTGTGGATACATACAAATAAGCAATATATATATTGAGAGGTACAAAAAGGAAATAAATAAGAGACATCTACATCTCATCCATCGGCGTCAAGCCCGCTCATCCCGCCAATCCAAACATAAACAAGAATGAAAGTGTCCGCTGGCAAAACATGAAAATGTCACAGTATCAAAACATATACAACTCATAATACAACATTCTTCCCTCCTAGAAAGAAAATGATAGTAGGTATGCTGGCACAGCAACCCTTAGACAAACTGAAACCAAATAAATAAGATATACAAGTATAAGTACATGTACATACACATATCACTTTCCTCTTAAGAATACACTCACATATCACTTTCCTCTTAAGCATGGGTCCCATCTGTCCAATCTAATCCCAGCCGTAGCGTTCAGGAGGTTTTGAGACACGAGTAGATTTCCTCATTTCTGACAAAGTTTCATTTTCACAATTCAAGTGTTGTACTGAGTCAACTGTTGTCTCCTCTTGCATTGATGCCTGATTTTCTATGTTAGGTACCACTGGTGTTAGATGAGTGCTCACTGGTTCCTTATGGGAAGTTTCTTGAGTAGTTAAAGTCTCAGGACACTAGGCCAGATCACGAACGGATACTGTAGACTCTCGTCCATCCGAGTACCTGACGGTGGCGTAGGTGGGATTACAATCCAGGAGTTCCACCTGATCCACAAGAGGGTCATGTTTGCTGCCTCTCACAAAACGTCTCAACAGCACAGGACCAGGTGACATTAGCCATGAGGGTAAAGAGTTTCCATGAGTAGAACGACGCTGGAATGCAAAGAACCGTTCATGTGGTGTGGTGTTGGTAGAAGTGCACAAGAGAGACCTCAAGGAGTGCAGGACATCTGGAAGAACTAGGTCCCAGTGACTATCAGGCAAGCTGTGGGACTTGAGAGCCAACTTGATGGATTTCCAAACAATACCATTGAATCGTTCCACTTGAGAGTTGCCCGTGGGGTGGTATGGGGTAGTGCGGCTAGTCGCAACTCCCTTTTGTGAAAGGTAGTCCTTAAGGTCCTTTGACATGAAGGAGGTTCCTTGATCAGAGTGAACATACTGTGGCATTCCACACAGACTAAAGATTTGCTCCAAGCATCTTATGACAGTTGATGTGTTCATGTTAGGACAAGGGAATGCGAACGGGAAGCGTGAATACTCGTCAATAACTGTCAGCATGTATGGGTTACGTGAAGCCGTAGGTAATGGTCCCTTAAAATCTATGCTGAGCCGTTCCATGGGTTGAGTTGCTTTTATTAGCCTTCCTTCTGCAGGATTATAAAACCGAGGCTTTAAATCTGCACAAATCCTGCACGAAGCACAAGTCCTCTTCACATCCTCTGTAGAAAAGGGAAGGTTTTTTGTTCTCACAAAATGCAGCAGTCTGGTGACCCCTGGATGGCAAAGACCCTTATGAAGATCTGTGAGGGTTGATGATGCAAAGGCTGAACAACAAAAGGCTCGAGTGAGAGTGTCTGGCACCACATTCTCCTTCCCTGGGCGATACCTGATCGTATAACTAAAGGCTGCAAGCTCCATTCTCCATTCTTGGATCTTATTATTCTTGATTTTGGTGCGTTTCCTAGTGTCAAACATAAACGCCACCGAACGTTGATCAGTCACAAGATTGAAGTGACGACGTGCTAGAAAGTGGCTCCATTTCCGCACTGCTTCAATAATGGCTGTAGCTTCCTTCTCCACGATGTGGTAATGCAGCTCACTCCCTTGTAGTGTCCTAGACATAAAGGCAACAGGCCTGCCTCCTTGGTTGAGGACTGCAGAGACAGCCACATCGGATGCATCACACTCAACCTCAAAAGGCAGGTTTTCATCCACAGAGTGAAGTGTAGCTGCTTCCAGCTCCATTTTAAGTTCATCAAACGCCTTTAGTGCCCTTTCATCGAGTGGAAACTTTCTTGTATTCACTAGTGGTTGTATTTTCTGTGAGAAGTTCTGGATCCATTTAGCATAATAGGCAAACATCCCTAGTGTTCTCTTTAGAGAACCAGCATTTGTTGGTGCTGGAAGCTGTTGTAAAGGACGAAGTCTCTCAGGATCCGGCCTTATGACTCCTTTTCCAACACAGTATCCAAGAACACTGATGGAACTGGCAGATTTTACAGTTTTTGACTCATTGAGGGTGAAGTTCCTTTGACTAACCACATTTAGAAAGTGTTGTACATTGCGGTCATGCTCCTCTTGTGTGTGTCCAGCAATAGTTATGTTATCTAGGTAAGGGAAGGCACCTTGCAAGTTTTCATCTTTGATTAACTTGTCCATAGCCCGTTGGAAGACAGCTACTCCATTTGTGACTCCAAATGGCACCCTACAAAACTGATACAGGCAACCATTGGCTTCGAAGGCAGTGTATTTCCTCTCAGTGTCTTTTAATGGTATCTGGTGATAAGCACTTTTCAGGTCAAATGTAGAGAAGACACTGTATTTTGCTAAGTTGTCTACCATCTCATCAATCCTCGGTAAAGGATAGGCATCCAGCTCTGTGTATTGGTTAATTGTCTGAGAGTAGTCAATACACATCCGCTTCTTGTGTCTGTGTGTGGGATCTTTCACTACTACAACTTGTGCCCGCCAAGGGGACACACAAGTCTCAATTATGCCTTCCGTGAGTAATCTGTCCACTTCCTCTCCAATGAATTCCTGGTCATCCTTACTAAAGCGTCTTGATCTGGAAGCAATTGGTTTGCAATTAGGTGATAAATTAGGGAACAGAGAGGGCTGATCTAATGTTGCTGCAGCAAGAGCACAGTATGCCTCGTCCCCCTTCAGAGTCAACTCAGGCCTGGGTCCTCCATACTCAAATTTCACACTCAGATGCATCCGCTGGAAATCCTGACCAAGGATCAAGTCTGAACAAAGATCTTTCATTATACCAAGTTGTGTGCCTGGATATGGCTGGTCACTGGGGCTAAGTTGAAGGTCTACTATTACAAACCCTGGAGAACTAGTGGTCAGGGATTTTTGGGCCAAAGAGATTCGCTTACTGGTTTTATGCACTTCCAGGCCTAGTTCCTGGGCAACCTGTTCATCAATGTAGCTGTCTGTACTGCACGAGTCCATGAGAGCACTCACTTTCCGACCATTAATGGTTGCGAAGGTGGCAGCCTTTGAGAGACCTTGGGGAACATTAGTTAGAGTAGCCAAAATGTGAGAGTTAAATGTAGTGGCCACTAAGCCTGAGGAGACCCTTGACTTAAATTCACCAGACTTACACACTCGAGCAAAATGCCCCTTTTTGGCGCATTTATTACAATTAGCCTCGCGTGCTGGGCAGCGGTTCCGTCCATGGTAAGGGCCACCACAAAAGAAGCACTTCCTAGTATTGCTGTAGGTTGCAGCCACCGCTGATTTCTCAGAAGACGCCAGCATTTCCTGTATTTCACCCTCAGTAGTAGCTGTCGGAGGATCTTCAGGGGTCCGTGAAGCTACGACAGCAGCAGTGTGGGCAGTCTGGAGAGTGTATGCATCAGCATTACGTTGTGCCAGGTCTAGTGTATAGGCTTTCTCGTAAGCACCTTGCAGGCTAAGAGTTGCATTTTCCAGGAGACGTTGCCGTATAAGGGGTGAGGCAATGCCATTGATAAATGCATCACGAATTAATTCCTCACGATACTGTTCTGCACTCACAGCCTTAACGTTACAATCCTTGCTCAACTTACGGAGTTCTCTGAGAAACTCATCAAGGGATTCGCCTGGTTTCTGTTGTCTTGTTGCTAAGAGGTGCCTGGCAAAGATTTCATTGGGAGTTTTCACATATAACTTTTCCAGAGTAGAGATAGCAGAATTTGCAGTCCTCAATGTACTCGAACACATTATGAGTCACACAGTTGATTAATGTCCTGAACTTATCTGGTGCCTTGTCCCCGCATTCCTCGATGAAGTTCTTGAAGGTCCTGGACCAATGTCGCCACTCCTTCGCTGCTGACGGAGCACTGGGGTCGATGTCTAAGCGTGTGGGCTGGAGCACCTTCTCCATGGTTGGTATTTAAGAAGAGTAAATTGTTGTGGGGTAAGGAAACTTGGAAGCCACGCTTCACCAAGCTTTACTCTTCTTAAAGGTTAGGTACAGCCTGCAAGTCAAAGAAATAACACTTCTAAGTATAATGCTAAATAACTGTGACATACTAAGTAATTGTGGATACATACAAATAAGCAATATATATATTGAGAGGTACAATAAGGAAATAAATAAGAGACACCTACTGTTAGGAATTTAACTAGGAAAAAATAAAACCAGTATAATGCTTGTAAATAAAACAAGAATAATGCTTACAAATAAAAATATATGAATAAATATATTTAATAATAAATAAATAAATAATGTTTTCTTAATAAATGAGACATGTAAAATCAAATAGTTAATTAAGTAGTTGAAGTTTACGGGAATATAAGACAGAGGGCGTTGGTGGCGCGGTATATAAATCACGACCGGCGTTCCTCACGTTAGAGTCTCGTCAGTTTCACGACCGTAACCAGTCAGGCTACCTCCACTACACTACCTTACTGCTCCGACTTACTATATTCGGGCCACTCAAGAGGACTTTTTGCCTTGAAACCGCCAACTTCTGCTACCTCAGCTAAGTAGTATTATATTTTAGATCATAGATGTGCTAGGCAATTTTGTTGCAACAACTTTGAGCCGTAGGCATGTCTGTGTGATTGAAATAAGTGCTGCTTGGCTGGTTATGGCAGCCCTGTAACCACTGTCTAGTGCAGGTGAGGGTGGTTTCCTCGTTTATGATTCTCTTGGGTGTCTAAACTATTGTGAAGGGTCACTGCTAAATTTACTTTTTCACAATATATTTTCAAGGCAAAAAAATACGATTCTATTCATAATTATTCCATATTCTTGGTTTATTTACAAGCATTATCGGGAATAAGCCTAATTAATAATTAATAATTATGCCAGAAATTAGTTGTCAACCCTTTGTGGCAGTGGCCTTATTCAATTGAATAGCCAGTAACAACAATTGGGCTGACTAATTGCATTAATTCTAAATTGAGAACAAAATTTAATTGCCCTTAGTTTTTTAGATTAATTATATTAGTTAGACCATTAATTACACTGTAAAGAACCATGCCTCCTAAGGAAGACAGAGAAGCTAGGGAAACTATAAAAAATCTGAGAACAGGTAGGAGTGTATACAGAAGAAAAATTACACTCTTACTGAAACAATTAAAAGAAATGAAGAATAAAAATGCTTTGTCAGACTCTTTAACTAATAATTTGAGAAGTAAAATAGAAAAAGAGATGAATCAGGTTCAACAATTTAATGAAAAAATAAATGATGTAATGGTCCAGAGTGAATTGGAGAGTGTGGATGAAAGTTTCTATGTTTCCGAAGTTGAAGACCAAATTAAATATGATGTGGACATAGAAATTGAATTAGATCTATATGCAGTAACAAACCAAAATCAAGCTTCAGGACTGTCAGGAGTTGCACAAAGTAATGTAACTTCTCAAGATTTAATAAACCTAATGTCACAAATGTCTGTTGGAGAAGGAAGACCACCTCCTTTAAATTGTGGCACATTTACAGGCAAAGAAAAGGACAAATTTGCATTCAATACTTTTTTAAATCAATTTAACAATGTCATTGGATCTAGAAAGCAGCTAACTGATGCAACTAAACTAGCCTATTTAGTTGGTTATCTGAAGGATTATGCCCTCTCTGTAGTTAAACATCTGACTATCACTGACACAAACTATGATATTGCTATTCAGATGCTCAAGAATGAGTTTCTGGACAAAGAATTTATGGTAGATGAAACTTATAAGAATATCCTTAAGGCTTACCCTAATACCACCTTTGATCCAGAATATTCTTCTGTTAAAATCTATTTAAATGAAATGAGATCTTATTTGTCAGATTTGAAAACCCATGGATTTGACTTTCTGGAATCAGGAACTGCTGGTCATTCCCTCATTAGCCATATCATTTTTAATAAACTTCCTGTGGTAGTGAAAAAGGAATTCATTCATGTATTAGACAAGAATTACCCTAGCATAACTGAAATACTAGATAATTACCATAGAGTCATCACTACCTTAAGTAAAACTTCTTCTGTAAGACCAAAGACTTTTGGTAAAGCCAGCTATAAGCCACATCATACTGATTTCAAACCTTCCAAAACTTTTCGAGAAATTGAAGGGTTTAAAGGAACACTTCAAAACTTTAAGAATACCTCCTCTAAATTCACTTGCAAATTATGTGGAGGGCATGGACATTCCTTAGGGCAATGCAATAACTTCACTAATTATGAAGCTAAGATAGCCAGGTTAAATGAACTTTCCTTGTGTACCAGATGTGCTGGCTCTGGGCACAATGAGCATAATTGTTTCGGAAAGCAAGGTAAACTCAGATATGAGTGCAGAAACTGCCATGTTAAAGAACACATAACTCCTCTATGCCCATCTGCTCTTAAAGAAGACAAAATTAAATATCAAATGCAGACAAATGTTAGCCTATGTTTGGCTCAGAGAAGTTTTGATTCATGCCATATGCTTCCAACCATGACCTTAACCCTAAAGAATGGCAAAATGATGAGACAAGTTAGGTGCCTAGTAGATACTGGTAGCCAAAGATCATATATCTCTGAGTCTGTAGCACAAGACCTGTGTCCTAATGTAAGTGAACTGTTTTCTTTGGAATGTGATGTGAGTACATACATCGGAGAGGAAACTAAGGTTTTCAAGCAAATGAGTACAGGGATCAAGTTACATGATCGCATTGCCTTCGTTCCTCTATTGGTAGACAAGACCTTAGATATTAAATTTTATGTCCTTGGAATGAATGCAGTCATAAATAAATTCAAACTGAATAACATGAAATTGCTAGATGATTATTTCTATGAACCTGTAAATCATGAACACATCCAGGTGGATATGCTGTTGGGAATAGATGTTTTACAAAACATGACATCTGTATCATGGCAGGAAAAATTAGGTGGCAGTTGTTTAGTAATGCACAATAAAGCAGCACCTATAGGTAATGTCTTCAACTTTCTAGCACCTGCAGAGAGACAGTTTGTAATGCGACTTCTAGCTAAAAAAGATGAAGCTAAATTATGCAGTAAAACTAAGACCATGGTTAATGCAGTGATGGATCCTTTAAAGTCATACTATAACCCATTGGAACATTTGTTAGAGGATACAGATGTAGAAAACGGACTAGAACACCTTTTCAGCTTCGAATCAATGGGAATAAAAACCACTGAAGCAGATTTAGTCTCCCTTGAGAGTGAGCAAATAAAGAAGTTTGAGGAAGGAATTTCTTTCAAAGATGGTCATTATAATGTGGAACTGCCATGGTATCAAGATAAAATAGAATCTGTGCCATCTAATCATTTTGTTGCTTTAAAGGTGCTGGATAGGACTTTGGATTACTTAAAAAGAAAAAATTTACTGGAAAATTATCAGGCTGTATTTGATCAACAGTTGGGTGATGGCATAATAGAAGAAATTGAAGTAAAACCTGCACAGTATGATGAAAAGATCTGGATCCCTCATAGACCAGTCATCAAAATGGAAGAACAGGTTACCACTAAGATCAGGCCTGTCTTCAATTGCTCTTTGAAAACAAACAAAGATTTACCATCCTTGAATGAGGCTGCTTACCCAGGTGTTGATCTTATGAACAGCATTCTTCAATTACGTTTTTATTTTCGAACCAATAAGTTGGTCATGTTAAGTGATGTCAAACAAGCCTTTCTAATGATCAAATTAAAGGATGAAGTAGACCAAAATAGATTTTGTTTCTTTTGGAAGAGAGGAAATAAGTGAGTAACTTACAGGTTCAAGACTATAGTTTTTGGATTTACATCTTCTCCTTTCATGTTACATTATGTAATGAGACACCATGCTAAAACCTTTCCTGATGACAAATTGAGTAAAATTTTGGCTAATAATTTTTATGTGGACAATTTGATTGTGACAGGAAATGAAACTAATGAAATGCAAGAGTTGTATCATCTGGCATATGAGAGAATGAAAGCAGGTTGATTTACCTTGAGATCTTGGAATTCTAATTCAACTGAATTGAGAACCCAAATGGCTAATGATGGAAGATTAGTAGAACATACTAGTGAGGAAGAGAAGGTTCTAGGATATAGATATAATGTCCAGCAAGATACAATGAACATTGCTCTTTGTAAAATAGATCCTGAGGCAAATACTAAAAGAAAAATCCTATCTCAAACATCCAAATTATTTGATCCCTTAAATTTCACTCTTCCTGTGACCATAAGAGGTAAACTTTTGATGAGAAAAATATGGAAGGTAGAAAAAGGTTGGGATGACACCCTGCCTGATGAAATTTGCAGTGAAATGAAAAAATTAAGTAGAGATTTAGAAATGCTGTCTGAAGTGAATTTCCCAAGACAAGCCTAAAATGAGCAGAATTCATATGGGCTACATATATTTTGTGATAGTTCTGCTGAAGCATATGGGTTTGTGGCCTATGCTTTAGATGGAGAGGGTAAAAGCACATACCTACATTCTAAGTCAAAAGTAGCGCCACTAAATAAAGGAAAGGAACATAGTATTCCTACACTAGAACTTATGGCAGTAATATTAGCCTTAAAATGTTTACCTACTAGTTTAGAGGCTTATAATAACATTCAAATTCAGTTTGTTAATATTTGTGTGGATGCTCAGGTGGTGTTAAACTGGCTTTTGACCAAGGACACTAAAGTAAAATCTAAATTCATAAAAAACAGAGTGTCGGAAGCTGAAGGACTGAAGTCTGAAATAAATAAGAAATTCAAAATGCCTGTAGCATACCACTATGTAAACACTGAACATAACCCTGCAGACTTAATTACCAAGGGTTTGAGCTATAGCAAATATTTAGAAAAAATAAAGTTCTGGCTGGAAGGACCTCAGTGGTTGACTAATGATTACCAACTGTGGCCTCAATATCCTCTGTTGAGCATAGCACCTTCCCTAAAGAGTAAAATATGCACTGCTTGTACCTCTCAAACTCCTAAAATAAATAAAGGAATACTTAATATAAATAAATATTCATCTTATGAGGACTTGTTGAAGTGCACCACCTACCTATTTAAATTTCTAAGTAAAATAAAGGATTGTAACCCAAAAAAGAAGGCCTTAGAATACTGGGTTAAGGTTGCTCAGACAGAATGCTATCAAGAAGAATTAAAATTTTTGCAGAACCCAAGTCATGAAAATGAAAGAAATATCCCACTTCTGGTATCTAACCTTAACTTATTCCTTGATGACAGAGGCATTATAAGAGCCAGAGGTAGAATTAGCAAATGCCAATATTTTAAATATGAAATACACCATCCTGTGTTACTCCCTAAGGATCACAGGTTAACTAAACTCATAATAAATGATTGTCATAATAAAATGCAGCACTTAGGCATAGGAACTACATTGAATTATTTACGGGAACAAGGGTACTGGATACCCAAGGGTAGAATGGCTTTGAAGCAGGTATTGAGCACATGCCATATATGTAAGAAGTACAATGCCTTAGCATTTAAATATCCCAAATTTACAGACATGCCCAAGCATCAAATGAACCTGGTTAAACCTTTTCAGCATGTCGGGGTGGATTATACAGGCCATTTTTGGGTCAGAGATGAAAATAGTGGTCACTCGGTTAAGGTTTATGTCCTGATTTTCACATGCCTTAACAGTAGAGCTGTCCACTTCGAATTATTACCCGACATGTCCACTAAGAATTTTTTGTTAGCCTTCCATAGATTTTGCAACCGCTACTCTATTCCACATTACTTGTACAGTGATAATGCCAAAGCTTTCCTGAAGGGTGGCAATATATTAGAAAGTTTCCTTCAGTCCAAAGAAGTACAGGAAGAGCTGGAAAAGATTAATATCAAGCATGTAAAAATTCCCTTGTACTCTGCATGGATTGGTGCTGCATGGGAAAGATTAATAAGGGTGCTTAAGACCTGTCTGTATAAGGTAGTAGGAAGGGCTAAGTTAACATATTTTGAGATGTTGACTTCGCTATCTAACATCCAACTAGCCATAAATTCTAGACCTTTAACATACCGGTCCAGTTCTGAGAGCTTGGAGTTCATAACACCTAACTCCTTCCTGAAACTTCATGGGGACTCATCTCTAGTACTGAGGGGGGTAATGGTGAAATATGGGTGGATGACCAAAGCCAGCCCTCCTTAGAAAAGACCATAGAAGAACAAGAACTAGTCCTTGAAAGTTTTAAAAAATTGTGGTACGAAAATTATCTCCTCAGCCTGAGAGAACACAGCAGAAACCTATACCAGTGCTCTTGGGAAAATAAAATTAAAGAAGGGGATATCGTACTAATAAGATCATTAAATAAACCCAGACCCTTCTGGTTAATGGGCAGAGTATTGCAAACAATTAAAGGGCTTGATGGCAAAATAAGAACAGTTCAACTTAAACAAAGTAATGGTGCAGTAGAATTTCACTCAATATGTAATCTCTATCCCCTTGAACTTACCATAACTCATGCTGGTAGAGATTCAAATAGGGCCAAAGAAGACACCCCTAATGATGTAACCCCAGTCCGGAGCGGCGGTGACAATCTCAGGGGGGCCAGGCAAAAAAGGAAGGCTACTGATAGATTTAATAAGATGCTTAGGGATGATTTAGAGTACTTGTAAATATGATGCTTAGGGATGATTTAGAGTACTTGTAAATATAAATTTCTGCTACACCCATGAAGGTGAGGACTTCTAGGATTTAAGTTCAAGTGTTAGGAAAAAATGCTACACCTTCACTGAAGGTGAGGATGTTAGGAAAAAATGCTACACCTTCACTGAAGGTGAGGATATGAGGAAAATGCAACACCTTCACTAAAGGTGATGCAATTAATAGTATTAAGGTATTAGCTTAAGGTGGGGATAAGGTTTAAATTTAAGACTAGGTTAAGGTGAGATAAAGTAGGTTAGGATAAAATGCTACACCTTTCCTAAAGGTGAGGAGGTTGGTAGGGGCATGACTATTTGGATGAGATGAGCAGCGATTTCAACCTCCTCGAGTTGCATTTCTATCTTTTTCTCTCTCTCTCTTACTACAGTAAATCCCCATTTCATCTCTTCATTTAAAATAAATAAACAGATAAATTGACCTCCAGAGTAGTTACCTAATTGCGATTTGGGGAATCGCAATCTCCTCTGGGGAATATGTTAGGAATTTAACTAGGAAAAAATAAAACCAGTATAATACTTGTAAATAAAACAAGAATAATGCTTACAAATAAAAATATACGAATAAATATATTTAATAATAAATAAATAAATAATGTTTCCTTAGTAAATGAGACATGTAAAATCAAATAGCTAATTAAGTAGTTGAAGTTTGCGGGAATATAAGACAGAGGGCGTTGGTGGCGCGGTATATAAATCACGACCGGCGTTCCTCACGTTAGAGTCTCGTCAGTTTCACGACCGTAACCAGTCAGTCTACCTCCACTACACTACCTTACTGCTCCGACTTACTATATATTCGGGCCACTCAAGAGGACTTTTTGCCTTGAAACCGCCAACTTCTGCTACCTCAGCTAAGTAATATTATATTTTAGATCATAGATGTGCTAGGCAATTTTGTTGCAACAACTTTGAGCCGTAGGCATGTCTGTGTGATTGAAATAAGTGCTGCTTGGCTGGTTATGGCAGCCCTGTAACCACTGTCTAGTGCAGGTGAGGGTGGTTTCCTCGTTTATGATTCTCTTGGGTGTCTAAACTATTGTGAAGGGTCACTGCTAAATTTACTTTTTCACAATACTACATCTCATCCATCGGCGTCAAGCCCGCTCATCCCGCCAATCCAAACATAAACAAGTATGAAAGTGTCCGCTGGCAAAACATGAAAATGTCACAGTATCAAAACATATACAACTCATAATACAACAACCATCTATTTACCTTTCATAAATAACACGAAAAGTGTCAAGGAATTTAAACAAGGAACCTTGCTAGGGTCAATTGAACCGCTTAACTCGGAAACAGTAAATGACATCCAACCCCATAAAGTGCATCACACTCTTGAAATACAAAATGATCTCCTACCTGCCAATGATCAAGGAAATATTCAGCAGAACAGTAGTAGACCAGAAAGCCTGACTGAGCTAATAAAACAGCAGAAATGGAACCACCTAACTCGAGAACAAAAAGGAGAATTAAAGGCAGCTATTC
>CM035190.1:1100693-1168451 GCA_020233015.1 Callinectes sapidus | reverse complement strand
TCACTAGCTCTCTCTCTCTCTCTCTCTCTCTCTCTCTCTCTCTCTCTCTCTCTCTCTCTCTCTCTCTCTCTCTCTCTCTCTCTCTCTCTCTCTCTCCAGTACATTATGTGAGGTAGAGAAGGGGAGGAAAGGACAAAGAATAAAGATAGGGATAAGAGGAGAGGGGAAAATCTGGAGAGAGAGAGAGAGAGAGAGAGAGAGAGAGAGAGAGAGAGAGAGAGAGAGAGAGAGAGAGAGAGAGAGAGGGTGGGGGGGGGCGTGAAGAAATAAGAGAACAAGGGAAAATGAGAGAGAAAAGAAAGAAATGATAGAAAAATAGTAAAAGAGAGACAGACAAAGGAGAATGAAAGGAGAGAAACAAGCAGTAAGGAAGAACAAATTGGAGGAAAGATAAGGGAGAAATAGAGAAATATAAGGAGAGAGAGAGAGAGAGAGAGAGAGAGAGAGAGAGAGAGAGAGAGAGAGAGAGAGAGAGAGAGAGAGAGAGAGAGAGAGAGAGAGAATAAGAAACGAAGATAAAGAAAATAGAGAAAAGGAGGAATTTAATGAGAGAAAGGGAGAGAATAATATCAGAGGGAAAATAGGAAATAAAGAATTGAAGAAAAAATGATGAATGAAAGAAAATAAGGAGAGATAAGAGGCTTTTCTGGGGATACAATGAATCTCACAAACTTAGCTCAGATTGGGGACTTTTTTCCCTCGTGGCGGGTCATTGGCCGGAAAAAAAGTATATATATTGGAAGGAAATGCTGACAATATAGAAGAGGAAGAAAAATGCAATGGCAGGATAAAAAGAGTGTTTCTTTCTTTTCTTTTCTCTTTTTTTTATTCATTTGTTTCTTTAATTGGTTGTTGTTGTTGTTTTTGTTATCGTTGTTGTTGTTGTTGGCGGTGGTGATGGTGGTGGTGGTGGTGGAGGTATCTTTGTTGTTCTTGTTGTTGTTAGTCTCTTCATCTTTTTTGTCTTCTTTGTAGTCCTTCTTTCATTCTTCTCCTCCTCCTCCTCCTCTTCTTCTTCTTCTTCTTCTTCTTCTTCTTCTTCTTCTTCTCGTCATTAATTTCATCTCCTTCCCTTTCTTTTTTCCTTGCTTGTTCTATCTGTTGTTTCTTGTTCCTTCTCCCTATTGTACATCCTTCTCCTTCTCCTCGTCCTCGTCCTCGCACTTCTCTTCCTCTCGTGTGGCTTAGAGAGGAAGGGATCCGGACTTTTCTCCGTGTGCCAGGTACTAATTGCATTAATGGAAAGATAACTTGATATTGGGGAGGAGAGAGAGAGAGAGAGAGAGAGAGAGAGAGAGAGAGAGAGAAGGGACTAATATATAAAACTGAGTGAGTGAGTGAGCGAGTGGTTGAAATAGGCTGTGATAGAGACAGGCATAGACACAAACAAGGAGATTGACAGGCAGACACCTAAAGATAAAGAGACACGCAGACCAGCTGACTAACTAACCACTTTAATTTGCTGATAGAAGAACAAATAGACACACACACAAAAAAAAAAAAAAAATCTGATGAAGAGAGAGAGAGAGAGAGAGAGAGAGAGAGAGAGAGAGAGAGAGAGAGAGAGAGAGAGAGAGAGAGAGAGAGAGAGTCATGCATGTTAAGTGTTTGATGAGCATATTGGCTGGGGAGCGTGAGAACCACCGCCGTGTTCCTGCGTGATGGTCAATACAGGGGAAAATAATGTGAAACTAATTATTCCAGCGTGCAATTTACCCTTGGTGAATATTGCCCTCATCGATTACTGCTCTCTCTCTCTCTCTCTCTCTCTCTCTCTGCCGTACATGCATACTTATTTCCTTACAAGCACTTGGAGCATGAAACAAGTTACAAGTTTACAAGGGCAGTGCTGTAGTGCTCCACTTTACCAATTAAGAGTTGAAGTGAGCCAATCATTTCCTCTCCACACAAGGCACTCACTATCAACGCTGACCAAGTTGAAATGTGTTGAGGGACTCGGATCACTTTAATATACATCGTGAGTTCTGGTCAATGACATTTACCCATGGAAATCCCATAGGTTGACATGTCGCTCTATGTAAAAGTAGGAATAGGAAGGCTGCTTCATCATATAGGGAACCGTCTGTATCAAATAGCAGTGAAAATGTTAACTCATGGATCAGAGAAGTGGACAGAAAAGAGTGGACTGAAAAACTATCTTCCATCATTGTTTTTCATTCCCCAGGCTGTTCAGATGATGGAGCTGCCGGTGCTGAAGACATGGCTACACTCCCTTGTGATGGACGCCCTTTCCAACGCCTGGGTTGACCCTGGCCAGCTGGAGATTAACATCCACACCTCTGATATCATCGTCCCTGAAACACGTGCTGGTGATACGCTGGCTCAGGGTGTGCTCACTGTCATCCTCTGGACACTCAAAGGAACATCAGGTCAGTGATTTTATTTCATATTGTTTATTTTATTTTTGTTATATTATTTTATTCCTGTTTTCTTCTTTTCTTTTTTTCTTCTTTCTTGGTGCCAGCTCTTGACTTGTGTAAAACAGGGAAGGAAGAACTTTTCCTCGTGTTTCAGGTCTGGATGAGGACAAATGGGTGGTGGTGTATGTGGATGGGCAGCAGCATGTGACACCTTCCATCACATCGCAGCGGTGGCAGGAGGCATGCAGCTTCCTGGTGAGCTCCTCCCCTGGCAACCACAACCTGGTGCTCAAAGTGAAGACCAAGAGACTCATCACCACCACTCTTACCCAGTTCGACCTCCCTCTCAGTCAGTATGGCCTTGAGAACTGTAAAGTGTGAGTACTGATTACCCTTGCCAACACCTCTCCTCCAGTAACTAACCCACTCATTCACTCACTTCACTCACTCACTCAGTTTAACATTTCTACATCTCTTAAGTTTTTATGAATATATATGAGTTTTCAAAGTGGTGTTTACAATGATGTGGCGCTTTGAATACAGAATCCTACTTACGTATGTGATATGTACATCAACAAATTTGATAGAAAGAGTTTGTAGAAATATTCACAAATTTCTACAGTTGATGTTGATTCACAATTTCTTGTTTTATAAATCATTTTAAATAGGATAATTCCCACATAAGTCACATAAAAATCCTTATCAATTTGCACAAAATATGCAAAATTGCATGAATTGTGAAAGAAATTTGAGTTCATTCCAATTATCATATGTTTAGTTTATGAATCCCTTTAAGTATCACAATACTTGAGTATCTCAGTTGTATTGTCTTGCTTCCACTCCTGCATGTAATTTGGCTTCCCTTAATACCAAAAAAATTATGGTGTATCACTTGTGGCTTATTGGAAATTACAGCACTGATTTTAGGTTTGCTTGAGACTATCTTACCAGGATTCTTTATTCCATTTATTCCTTTATTTCAAGACATTTTTTAACATACTCATCATATGAACAGTATAATTTTCTCTTTTCTACCTTCCTGCATTATTTTCTGATCTTCCTATGTAATCTTCAGGGCGGAAACGGTGCTACAGAAGAAGGGGAAGGTGATAGGAGCCAGTATTCCTCCTATACACTTACGACTCCAGTATACACCCCTCACACCCATCACCCTGGAGGCGCCCCTGCCCACCCCTCTCACTGACCACCAGGAAGGTAAGGGAACTCATCAGTCAACACACCACCCTACAGCTGTGCCTTGTGGTCCTGTCACATTAACCATTCACTCCTTTACCCAACATGTGTAACACCATGAGTGAGTGTTTGAAGACGGTGAGAGTTACAGTTAAGTCATGAAAGAGGAATGGTTAGGAACTGAATTTGAGACTTAGAACAGTTGGGACACATGACTCTTTACCAATCAGCCTAAATGAAATTGATTTCACCTTGGCATTGCATATCTCTAACTTTCTTGTCTCTCAAACAACCTAGATAAAAACAGTGATGCTTCTAATGTGCAGAAAGAAAGAGAGGTATACCTCTCTCTCTCTCTCTCTCTCTCTCTCTCTCTCTCTCTCTCTCTCTCTCTCTCTCTCTCTCTCTCTCTCTCTCTCTCTCTCAATACCACTGCACTGTCACACTTATTAACCTCACAATCTCAGGTGCTGGTGTGCTCTACATAATGGTTCATGGTGCTGACAACATCATTACTCCCACCTCTGAGAATCTTCCAAGCCCATACTGCCTCATTTTCAATAATCGCAAAAAGGTAAGACAGGGAATGTTGGATGCTGTAAATATAAAGAAGTGAGTAAAAGTGTGTCATACTCAGATACTGATTTACTTTTGATAATTAGCCATTCACAGCAATGAAAACTTCATCTTATTCTCGGGTAGTGTGTTCACATTATTTTATTCACTAATGTCATCTCTATTATATTTTTATTAGATTACTTGAAATTATGAAAATTTTGAGTTACAATAATGAGACTTTCCTTCACTCGGCACAGGTGAAAATGACCCACTATGTGAGTGAGTGTGGGAGTCCCAGGTGGGAGTGTGGGGTGGAGGTGCTGGTACGGGAGGTGTGTGCTGTCACCCTAGCCATGGCAGTCTGCTCCCTCCCCCACACTGCCACTCTCCAGGACACAGAACTGCTGGGTCTAGCCACAGTCTCCCTTGCAACAGTAAGTCTTCTGGACTGCCATAAGCCTTCTAGATCTTAGAATTTAATATAAAGTTTGGTGTAAATAGTGAAATTTTAACAGAAATTTTGATCCATCATTGTTATGGAACTCTGAAAATGTTAGTACATGTATGTCAATTTTCTTGTTAATTGAAACACTGGTTCCTCATAGGTGTCTGATTTTTCTTTTATTCATTCTTGTGTAATCTATTCGTACTGAGAGAGTACTTTTGGTAAATAAGTGTGTTTCACATAGGTATCTGATTTTTCTTTTATTCATTCTTGTGTAACCTATTTGTACTGAGGGAGTACTTTAGATAAATAAACATGTTTCAAAGCCTCAGGACACCATTGCTAATCAGATACTGTTCTTTCAGCTGACTTCTCTCAAAGAAAATTCTTAAAAGCTCTCCCAAATTAACACAACCTTTTTTCACAATTAAACTGAGTCTTTTTGCTTCATTGCCAATAATGTCAACACTATTTTGTCACACAGGTAAAGCTACCAATGGTCCGCCGACCATTACCCCTCACTCGAAGCCTCCCCACCCCAGGCACTGCCCCAACATCTTCATGTCCTATGGGGTAAGCATAGCTATTACTGTACTCTCTCTCTCTCTCTCTCTCTCTCTCTCTCTCTCTCTCTCTCTCTCTCTCTCTCTCTCTCTCTCTCTCTCTCTCTTGTACAGCTCAGAAGCAGCTGGAGAAATCTTGCAGTTCATTTCTTTTGCTGCTGTTTCTTATTGTAAAAGACACAGTACCCACTTAAATGTCTCATGGTTACACTCTAGTTCTGTCAGATTCCAGGTTATATTATCAATATTCTTGCTAGTGTGTTGGGATTCAGCAGTTTTGGCCCTCTGGCTGATAGTTGTGTCATTCGAAGAATACTCATGGTAAGGTAATGAAAGGTCATCTGTTTATCACATTCATTCACACAGTTTGAATGTGTATAAGTCTTTGTATAGTTAATGAGTATTTTTTCTATTCTCCCACCATGCACTCTCAGGACAGTGACAGTGACAGTTGTGTTCCGCTCTGTCCCATCGGTGGCTGGCTGCAACATTTCCTCGGCACCTGATTCTGTTTTGGAGCGAGCTGGGCAAGCCATCCTGGGGTCAGTGGCACCAGGCCAGACATCAGGTCTCGGCACACCTGTTGGTACTCTGCGACGGCCCTCCCTCACAGGGCTTGGGGATGATGAAGATGGTATCAGCAAAAAACGGCCAAATGCGCCATGGTACTCTCAGGCTGTGAGTTGATACGTCATTTGGATGCATATGTTGATTTTGAAATACAAATCACCTGGTATTGCCACCACCACCACCATTTCTAGTTTAATGATATACATAATTATGTTCAACTTAATTATTAATATCTGAAAACCTCATATACTGCCACAAAGTTTTTGTAATTGCGTTCAGTTAATACATATACCTACTTTACTTGAATTATGAATTATCATTAATTCTTGAGTATTTTTGCAATCAGATGATCAGCCTCAGGCTTTATGTGTGCCACATTAAGATAGTGAGGTGTGCAATACTATTTTTAGATCTATAAGATATTTGATTAACTTCCATCCTGCCTTACACACACCTGCTCGACCCACCACCTCCCTCTCCTCACTTTGTATCATGGTGGTCCTTCTCCTCAGAGTCGTCGTTGGGGTACCCAGGCAGGGACGCAGGACATTGGGGACATCCTGGCTTCAGGGCTTGGTCTCATGGAACTCACCATCATCAGGTCTGTTGTAATGGAAAAGATCATTTTTTATCATAGGTGTATGTCCGTACATATGTGATAACTCATGACCAGGCCTTAGTGAATTATAAGTATGCTAATCCTGAGTCTTTACCTGACAGAGCTCGAGATCTGGTAGCTAAAGACTTGAATGGGTATAGTGACCCTTACTGTGTGGTGAAGGTCAATGGGGAGGTCAAGTACAGGACACGGGTCAAGAAGAAAACTCTCAACCCAGAGTGGGAAGAAACACTCATGACACACTTGCCCAAGGCTCCTGACCACCTGTCCATCGTGAGTGTTGCCTTGTACAGTAAAACCTCGGGTTATAGATTTCATTCATTCCATAACATAGCTTGCATTTTGAAATATTCATATCTTGAAATGAATTTCCTTATTGAAAATAATGGAAATTCATTTAATTTGTTCCACACAAAAAATGTTAATTAGCAAAATATTCTATGCAAAATTTAAATTGTTTTCTAACAAATAATAATGATGAATGATAAACAATCATCCCTCTCTATAACTCATAACAAAGAAGCACTTACCTACACTGTGTGGAAAACAAAGCTTTGACTGGGACATAAAGGCACATGTGTGTGTGTGTGTGTGTGTGTGTTATTCACCTCGGTCAGCAGTGTGTGTGTGTATTTACTTAGTTGTAGTCTTATAGGGCCTGGGCATTATGTTCATGTGGCCCTGTCTCCATATCTACAATTTTCCAACTTTTTTTAAAGCTATACACACTGTGTTTGTGTGTGTGTGTGTGGAGAGAGAGAGAGAGAGAGAGGAGTGATTATCAGACTGGATGGAGGGGAGACTAGAGTAGCTCACAAAATGCTATCACAACAGTGAATTGTTTCCGCGGCAAAAACAAACAAATAAAGGATGTGAACTAAATGCATAGGATGCTGGGCATTGCTGTGCCAAATAACAGCGTTGCACATGGAGGTTATCAACTGAACAATAGCTCATATCTCAAATTACTCATAACCAGAGGTGCTCATAACCCATGGATCCACTGATTTTTTAAATACATGAAATAACATACCTTCCATAACCTCTACTGTGCTAGTATCACTCTTGTTTTATGTTACATAAAGATGATCCCTGTTTTCCTTTCCCTGCCCTTCTCCACACACTCTTGTATTTCACTTTGAATGACCCAGCTTTACATTCATTAAGCTTTTCTTTTTTTTGTCTTCAGACTCTATGGGACCACGATGCCTTTGGGAAGGATTTCCTGGGGTCTGTGTCCCTAGGAGAGGAGGAAGTGCGTGGGATGTCCATTGGTGATGCCCCCATGTGGTGTCCACTAGAGGGCACTAAGTCAGGGCACTTGGAAGTGAGGATCAAAGTTATCTCAGATGATTATGAGGTGAGGAATGCCTTGTGTATGTGTGTGTGTGTGTGTGTGTGTGCCTCTGTGTGTGAGCGCATGCATGCTTAAAGCTAAGGTTATTTATTTCTTATAATTCCATGTTATACTTCAAAAGAATCTCTGTGAGACTTCAAGGTATGCATTTTTTCTTTTTACCTGTATGCATGCTGCTTCTCTGTAAGCACTGCACTTAGCATCCCATTAAAAACAGTCATATTACTAGGAACATCTCTATATGTTACCTACATCATCAAGACATCCAAAATCACAACCATGAATTCTTGCCATTGAGAAATATATGATGAGTAAATGAGTGCCATGACACCATGATCATGTATGGTCTATGATGTCAGTGTGGAAACATGAAGGCAAACCTGTCTGTTTCCAATTTTACTCTTATCACTGTGCAGGAAAGAAATGTAAATATGAATGGAGATTTCCTCACAGAAAGGCACAATATAGATGATTATTTGTCTGCAGCTTTTTCTCATCTCATGTGTTTCTTTTTCTAAGCACTTTCCTCCCAGTGTGTTCCATACAGAATATGATGTAGTGTTACCCCTGGAAAACTAAAATAGCTTACATGAAAGCACTGCCTGAACAGCATGCAGCAGGGCAGACCATGAACAGTGTGCAGTGAGTGAGTGATGTATTGTAGTGAGAAAGAAAGAGAGAGAATGAGGGAAATGGGGCCATGTAGCATTTACCCAGGCTAGGAGAAGGCAGAGTGCAGGGCAACAGTACTGGTAAGGGACAGGAAGGCACCACACCCATAGGCCACAAAACTGCAATTACTCTACCATGATTCCCACAAAATGGATAGAAAATTCTGTAGTTATTTTTCCCATGCAGACTGTAGTAGTGTGTTTTAGAGTGACATGATCATTTTGCAACATATTCTCTTTCATGTGATGAGGATGGTGTTTTTGTTTATGCTGTGAATCCTCTCATTTCTTTCTAGATCCTATTTGATGAATTCAGTCCTGAAGGGTTTATCTTGTCAGGTGCAACAGCCCAGGTAAATGGTTAGACTGTAGTGACATTGGGCTTATTGACACACTTGTTCTTTAGCTGCTTTTTCTCCTTTGTAATGTTTTCTTTACTTAGTTCCCTTGTCCTTCCCAGAAACAACCTTGAAAAAACCCTACTGAGCCTTTTCATTTGAAGCCTCACCAACTACCATTCACACGCTGAATCTAGAAGTGGTATTTTAGTCAGCCTCTTCCATCCTCCTAATTCCTAGTTGTCTGTCCGTCCCTTATTAGTACATAACTGTGAATCATTCCTTCTCACCACCATAACCTTCAATGAAAATAACTAACAGTTGACCTACTTACACAGCTTATCTAGTTATATTACATAAAAGTATGCACAGATGTGTGTGTGTGTGTGTGTGTGTGTGTGGGTGGGTGTGTGTGTGGGTGTGCGTGTGTGTGTGTGTCTGTGTGTGTGTCTGTGTCTGTGTGTCTGTGTGCTCATAGCAGTAGTAGTATCAGTAATGGCAGCAGTAGCAACAGTAAGTTCTTAGGGTAACTATCTTTTTCATTTGTCTAGTTATGTATATAGGCACATTAGTTTCTTTTATAATACTCACTTTTTAATTATTCATTCATTTTTTGCTTATAACTAATCAGTAGTATGTGTATTTTTTTCTCTTTGTATCTATGCTATTGCAACACACAGGAAAGGAGCTGTGCTCTTTGCTTGTGTGTGTTGGTGTAATTCACTGTCGCGGTCGCCTGCTGGTGTGTGTGTGTGTGTGTGTGTGTGTGTGTATGTGTGTGTGTGTGTGTGAAATGAGAGTTTGTGGGTGTGTGTTCTCTCTCCCATGGGTGCCATGTGTCCCCAGCATCAGATCAAGGCAGCAGATGGTTCACTGGCAGCTGGAGTACCATTGGCAGCTGGTAGCACAGAAGGAAAGGTGGTTATGATTGGAACAGAAGGGGACCCTGACAACTCAGAAGGTGTGGCTTCTCAAGAATCTGTCGATGAGGTGTGTACTCTCCTGTGGTGCTTCACAAAAAATACTATTTTTTTGTTTCATTTGATTTAATAATTTTTAGCATTATTGCCACACATATGTATAGTAAGAATTATACATGTGTAGAACTGGAATGTCAGGAGATTCTTTCCTTCCATTTTGCATAAAAGGGAACATACATGAAACTGCTGAACAAGCAGAAAATATGGTATTTTGCAGCCACAAGTTAGGAAGAGAAAAGACAGTTATTTTCTTTAGTGACAAGGTTTATCCTAGTTACTCAAGCTTATGGAAAAAATAAAGCTAGGAATATGATAAGTATGTAAGTGGTTCTGTGATTGAAAGAAAAAAATAATAGGGGTCAAACAATGTTAGAAAATAGAGAAAATTATTCTTTCTATGCTTAGATATGTTGTCAGATTAGGAGAAAATAACATGGACAGTTAGAAACAAACCTATTCATCTTCCTCAAAGCCGGAGAGCCCGATTCTGTCATCTGATCTTCAAGATAGCCAGAATGGAGAAATGCCTCCCTTGACTAACGGACGGAGGGCCAGCGAGTCATCCATCCTGGACAACCAGAGGGAGGACCCACCCATCCACACAAACTTGAGAGGCACCATGAGTGGATCAGCAACACCTGCCTCCTCCAGCCCCATCCACGCCCCTGTCCAGTCAAGGCGCTCAGGAGCCAAAATCATTGCCAGTGCTCTATCCATGGCCCGTGCCCGCTCCCACGAAGCCTCTCCAGCCCACAGCCCCAAGAGCACCAAGGCTATTCCCAAGATAAGTCTCACTGAACACCACAGTGAAGATGACTATGGTGGAGGAAGCAGCAGCAGCCCTGAGCACCACCACCGTCACCGTCACCAGCACAAGTCTAAGAAAAGTTCTGATGGGGGTCTAAGGGCAGTGCGGGAGAAGGTAGGCTGCTGGCCCTGGCCCCCGCAACGGCGACCCTCTTACTAGACCCACCATGCATGCTGCACCCTAGCCCATCTTTCATCCTCTTCCCAGTCTTTATTATCTTGGTGATTGTTAGTGTATTGATCAAACATCCTCTCCCTACTTAACATTGATAGCGCCATGCATGTATGCCTGCTGAGTGGCTGCATGTACAAGTATCTATGAGATTGCTGCCTATGTTGATTTGAGATCTTGGTAAAGATTTGTGAATGTTTCTAAGTCTTTATAATATTTATAGAAGATGGAGATATTTAGGTATGCTACATGAGTGACAGTCACATTATGAGCAGTAAGGATCTGTTCTGCCTCTCCTCTGCAGACCTAGCTGCTAAGGTGTGAAGGAATGCTTGTATGTGGAATGACAATGTATGCATCCCTCTGTTGTGGAGGATGTTGACTTCTACTCTACATAAATTAACTACTTTTGTGGTTATCCCTTAGACTGAGGATGTAGAATACATTTTTCTGTGTACTCAGGATGTCATAAAAAAGTAGAATGGACAGAACCAGGTGGCTGTGGCACCTACTATGAGATGATGCATTCTCATTGTACAAGGAAGAAGCAGAGGGGACCTTATTTTGTCTCCTTTTTCTGTTTCTTTTTTGGTGCTATCTCACTTATGTATGACAAAGCAAGTTGTAGAAAAAAATAATTACAATTACGTAGTTCATATGTAGTAGTCTAGATGTAGTTTGTTGTCATTGTCCTGTGAAAGCACTGTAAATCTCTGAGTGTATTAAGTAGCCATATCTTTGTATATTTGTGCCATATAGTAAATATGGATGAGTTGCAACTGTATATGTAATTTTAATTACATTTTCATGTAAGTTTCATCTTCTTTCAAAAGTGTATTTTTCTCACAAATTTTCCATATCTGCAAAAATACATTTTCACTTTTCATTAGATATTATTTTGTTAGTGACAAATTTAACTTGCATTTCAAGCACTTGCATGATATTGTGCAGAGCTGTGAGTCACCAGTACAAGTAGTAGTAAGTTATTGTTGCCATGAGTAATGTGAGTGTGTACTCAGTGGTTTCTTCTTCTCTTCTGCTTTCCACCTCCACCTCCACCTCTTCCTCCTCCTCCTCCTCCTTGCCCTCACCCTTTGTTCCTCTTGCTTCCATTATGTCCTCTTTACCTACTTCTTTTAGGCTGCCTCATTCTCACTTCCCTGATTTACTGCTTCTTTGCTTCCACAAATTTGGTTTGTCTCTTTCCTTCCTTATATTCTTTTCTTTATATTATAAGATCATTATTTCCAGCCTTTGCTCTCATGCCAGCAACTTGTATGACCTCAGCATATATGATTTTTTACTTGAATTATATTGAGCCCCAATCCGTCCTTTTCTCCTCAGTCTTGTTTCCTTCTTATCCTCATCATGTCTCTCTGCCAGCACAACTTTCTCTCTGCCTCCACTACCTTACTTTCTCCTCCCTCCTTCCTCCTTGTCCTCATCCTCCTTTACCAGCTCCAAGCACAAGATGCTTATCCCTCCCGCCCCCATCCCTGCCCCCACAGGTGTGTCGCGGTCTGGCTCACCCCCTCAGACGCTTTCGGTCTGAGGCAAATGTAAGGGGAGAGCAACAGCAGCAGGAAGAAGAGGAGGAAGAAGAAGAAGGCTGTCAAGAACTTCAGGATTCCCCTCACCACCCTCACCACCACCCCCATCCCCGCCTGCAGCTGTCCCTCAGTGTTGGGGTGCCAGTGAGGGTAGGGGTGGGTGGAGGGGAGAGTGATGCATCAGAGTTATTGGGAGGGGATGCACCACTCAGCCATGCCAAGTCTCAGCCCAACCTGCTCCTGGAGGCTGCCAGACGTAAGACTCAGGGGCAGCAGCTACATCTGTAGTGGGCTATTTTCCTCCAAAGTGGAGGGTTCTCATCTGCTGCTGCCTCCATCTGCCCACCAACCCACCCACCTGCATCACTCTTCCACCTTCAAGAGACACCTGTGCTAGTATTGGCGTCTGATGCATCCCTCACTTCCATCTCTCATGTCTGCACATTATTGTTTCATTTACCTGTTCTTTGGTTTTTGTAGTCTATGATCTTTTGTAAAACATAATGATTTAAGTTTCATTGTTTTATACATGTAGTCTGCATCAGATAATTAAACTATCATGATAAATCATTTTTATTTTACACTGATATTTTTGTTGTTATGTATTATTATTATTATTATTATTATTATTATTATTATTATTATTATTATTATTATTATTATTATTATTATCATTGTTATGACTATTATCATTATTATTATCAATAGAAAAGAGCATGAAGCTTATAGAGTTGCCATTATTTTTACTCTAGACTTTGTAGAAACTGCAAAGTACATATAAAAATGCCAGGAAGCATTATGATCTTGGCTGGACCTAAATTGCATGCACAACACTAAAGTGGCTCCTCATTCTTCCTCCCATACTGGGGTCACTAATGGGAGCATGGAGCATACTCAGAGTTTTGAGCATGATTTTATGAATGACTCTGACAAACAGACAGACAGACAATCAGTCCAAGAGATAACACAGACAAATTGACAGGATGGGAACACAGACAAGTAGTAGTAATGGATATTTGCCTGGCATGCTGCATATCTTGGCAGTAATAACAGTAGTAGCTTCTCTTGTCAGTGGGGTGGAATGAGGACCAGATACTAAATACTTTGTATAAGCCATTAAATGCTTTGCATTAAAACTTTATAATCCAATTATGATTTCCCATTTGTGAAAATAATGTGACCTTTACTGCCTAATTTAGCTGTCTTTTATGCAATAGTGTTGAGAACTGCTGTTGATTAGTGTCTAAATTTTAACAATCTTAGGACCTGCTCAAAATATTTATTTATTTATTTTTTACATAGTTTTCTTGTCACTATTGTTTCATGTTATTTTTAGGCAATATTAAGTTTAGTGAGTTTTACATTTAATTTAACCTTAAAGACCTCAGATATACACACACACACACACACACACACACCACACACACACACACACACACACACACACACACACACACACACACACAATGTTGGATGCATGGAGATATGGAGACAGGACACTATGAGCCCCGCTCGAACCCTGTATAATACAACTAGGTAAATACACCCACCACACATGCACACACACATAGTGCCTCGTGGCTCAGTGGTAAAGGGGCTGAGTCTGTGTTGGCCACCATGGCTGGCAAAGGCTCAAACCTCTTTAGAGACTGGTCACCTCTAGGATTTTTCCACTGACAAGTGAGGCAGTTACTGTCTCCCATGACCAGGGGGATGGGGTGTGTGGTGTGTGAGGTCATAGCCTTACCCGAAGATTGGTAATGAGCTCTGATCTAGCACTGAGAGGGTAATGGCTGGTGGTTGCAGGTCAGCTCATGACCAGTTCTTGGTGAATACATGCACACACACACACACACTAGTGTAGTGGTTAGCACGCTCGGCTCAGAACCGAGAGGGTCCGGGTTCGAGTCCCGGGAGCGGTGAGGCAAATGGGCAAGCCTCTTAATGTGTATCTAGCCCCTGTTCACCTAGCAGCAAGTAGGTACAGGATGTAACTCGAGGGGTTGTGGCCTCGCTGTTCCGGTGTGTAGTGTGTGATGTGGTTTTAGCCCTTCCCAAAGATCAGTCTATGAGCTATGAGCTCGCTCTGTAGGGTAAAGGCTGACAGTGAATCACACACACACACACACACACACACACACACACACACACACACACACACATACACACACAAACACATACACACACACACACACACACACACACACACACACACACATGCACACACACTGCAGCTCATCTTCATCACAACTCATTTCATCGAACAGTTTCGTCATCTACGAAAGCACTGAATAGCAGCAACAACAACAACAATGTTAACAACAACAACAGCAGCAGTATTCCACAACGAGCTGAGGTGTTTATCAATGTGCGTGGCATTGCCAAGCGTGTGCAGGGGCTCCACATTCCTCGCTCAGGCCTGCAGCTCTTCCTCAGGATCCGCATTAGGTGAGTGTTTCACTGTAATGTGCAGCTGCCAGTAGCACTAAAGCCAACCATGAACTCATGATTCTTCTTTTTTCAAAGATATACAACCTTCAAATATTAACTTTTGTAAATATCTTTTATGATAACTTTGATGTGAAAAAAATGTAGATAGCTTTCTTTCATTTTTAAAAGATATTGGTTAAGTGCAATGAATTAATTTCCTCTTCCTTTTCTCTTCTGTCTTTTCTTCTCTTGTTCCTATCTTCTTTACACCATGATCATCATTTTCTTCTGTCTCTCCTGTGCCTCTTTCTCCTGCCTCCTGTGTTTCCTCCTCTTTTCCTCTCCTGTGTCTTTTTCTCTTGCCTCTTGTGTCTTCTCCTCCTGTCTCTCCTGTGTCTCTTCCTCCTGCTTCCTGTGTCTCTTCCTGCCTCTCCTGTGTCTCCTCCTCCTCCTACCTCCTGTGTCTCTTCCTCCTCCTACCTCCTGTGTCTCCTCCTGCTTTTCCTGTGTCTCTTCCTCCTGTTTCTCCTGTGTCCCATCCTGCTGCCTCTCCTGTGTCTCTTCCTTCTGCCCCCTGTGTCTCCTTCTCCTGCCTCTCCTGTGTCTTTTCCTCCTGTTTTCTGTGTCTCCCCCTCCTCCTGTCTATCCTGTGTCTCTTCCTTCTATTTCTCCTGTGTCTCCTTCTTTTGCCTCTCTTGTTTGTCCTACTTGTCTTTCGGCTCCAATCTTCCTTGCTATTCATTCTTTCTTTATCCCCACCTTATTTGGACCATGCTCATTATTATCCACTGTTACCTCTCATGTTTCTGCTCTTCTTCCTATCTCTCTTCCTTTTCTTTCACCTGCAATTCAGCAGTGATGAGAAGAGTGGAGGGAGCCTCAGTAGCACCAGTAGCAGCAGCAGCAGCAGTAGGAGCACCAAGACAGTGGGTCGGTCTCGACTTGTTCCTGCATGCCCCTCACCAACTTTTGACTGTGACTGGCAGGTAGACAATGAGGTCAGCCGACGTGCTGTCTTGGTGCTAGAGGTCAGATCAGGGTCACGCCAACTCCTCAACTCTTCAAATGTTACTCTTGGGGATCTCTTCACTGGTAAGGTCATTTCATTTATTGTGTGTAGCACCCTTCCACCCCATGCTTAAATCATAAACTTTAATTTCAGTTTTATATTATTGTACATACTCATGATGGTCCATTCATTCCTCTCAGAGCCAGGCACAGAGGGTAGTGTGGAGAGATGGGTCAACCTGCAAGGTGGTGCCACGTTACTGCTGAAGGCAAGTCATGGAGGGGATGCACCACCAACTTCCCGAAGACGCTCCCTCTTCCGTTCCTGGTCCCTTCATCGGCTGGGCAAGATTTAGAGGGCACATTGGCAGCTGTCCTTACACCTCACTGTACTGCCTTAGAAGAGGGGAAAGGAAAAGGGGTTAGGTATTATGATAGGAGTTAAGTTAAAAGTGGATAGAGAAATATCTAATATTTGGCCTGAGCAAGGAAGGCAAAGAGAAGTAAAAGCATCAGTATTAGATGAAAGAAAATAGGTGAAAGGTTTTAGTTTGTGGGAAAGAAAGGAAAGGGTAGGGGTAGCTTAAGTAGGCATATGTAGTTCAGGGAAATTGTACATACTAGGAACTGTCCTGTCACTCTCTCTCTTCCTATTATTCATTAATGATCTAAACCTAACTTCTTGCCCTATCCATTCCCATGCTGATGATACCACCCTATACTTTTCTTTGTCTTTTTAGACAGGCAGGAAGTTGAGAGATCCTGCATGGATGCCACAGAATGCCTGACTTCTGATCTCTCTAAGATTTGTGATTGGAGCAGAGAAAACTTAGTAGTGCTCAATTCCTCAAAACTCAATTCCTCCATCTCAGTGCAACGGTTCCCCCCTCTTCTACACTGAATATTCTCAGTCTGTCATTTGCTAATAATGAAAACTGAAAATCTCACATCTCATCTTTTGCTAAAACAACTTCTATGAAGTTCAGTGTTTTGAGGCATCCCTCTCAACTGCCAACTCTGTACAAGGGCCTTATCTACCCATGCAAAGAGTACTCTTTACATGTATGGGAGAGTTCCACTCACACAGTTTTATTAGATGGGGTGGAACCAAAAGCTTTTCATCTTATCAATTCCTCTTCTCTGACTGACTGTCTTCAGCCTCTTTCTCACTGCTGGAATCTTGCATCTTCTGTTATCTTCTATCGTTGTTTTCATGCTAACAGCTCTTCTGATCTTGCTAACTGCATGTCTTCTTTCTTCCTGCAGCCTCACTGCACCTCTACTCTGTCCAACTCTCTATTGCAAAAGTTAACCAATATTCTCAACCATTCATACCTTTCTCTGGTAAACCCTGAAACTCCCTATCTGCTTATGCATTTCCAACTCCCTATGACTTGACTTTATTTAAGTTTCAAGACATTTATTCTTTTTGGGGCTAACTCTCTCTGACCTGCAAAGGAACTTGCTATTAGGTGGGCTTTTTATTTTGTTTTATATTGCCCTTGGCCAGCTTTCTTCTCTTATATAAAAATGAGAGTCATATTGGGATGAGTAGACCACTAGGAAAGGGGCATAAGTTTGTAAGATATAGAGGCAAGATAACATTAGATGGACATGGTGAATGGTAAAAAGGAATAGAACAAAAAATAAGTAAATGAGAGGGCAAGGGGAAAGGTTTTAGAGAGGAATTATCAATTGTCAGGTAGTGTTGTGGTTACCCAAAGGCATAATATTAATTTCAACCACCTATAATATGAAAATCCTGGTTAAGATTTTTGGTGGCAGTGATAATACAAAGCTCATCTTTTTACTCCACAATAGTAAGAGTAGGTAAGTTAGGTATAAGCTCAACAAAGAATAATTTAAAATATTATATAACAACTGGCTACAAGACTCATTCAATTTTTATAATCCTTCATATCCTGTATACACATATACACTTACTGACATTTTCATCAATCTCTTTCTTTCTTTACTTTTATGTCTATCCAATCAAAGCCAGTGTAGGTGATCTAGTCATTTATTTATAGGATCTTGGATACTATGATACTATAATAAGTCTTCATGTTGTGCCAAGTTGACCTGCATGTGCCCTTCAGCCCACATATCATTCTGTGCACAATAAATGTTTCTTGGTTCCACTTGAGTTTACTGTTTCCATGATAAATACTACTAGACTTATACTTAAATGGAAAGTAATGTGAGTCTATGATTTCCTATTGAAGCAATGTAATAGCAAGAATGTAGGTAGTGAATGGGTCCACTCAGATGTTTTGTGTTTCATCTTTGAGTGGAGTTCTAAGGTGAATGCAGTATTATTAAGGAAAATTCTGAGTTTGATGGCATGGATGTCATTGTTTGCAAATATTGGGTGCATTGCTACACTAGTGGCTTATTTAGAGGAGACTGATGCAAATGGTAGAGGAATACATAAGTTTGTGTGATAGAGTTTGAAAGTGAATGGGACTAAAGAAATTAGCACAAAAACATACTAACGGAATGAAGAGTGACAGTTTCAAGTAGCGCTATCCTCGAGTTTAGCTTCTAGTCCTAAATTCTTATAAATTCGAGTTTTGCACATTATCGTTACGCGTTTTGCGCTGATTTGACAAGTAACAGTCGACTCATGACTCCAGTGATATATTCCATATTTGTTGCACTGATAGCTAGTGTTTTGGAGCTGTAGCAATATTGATAAGAATAAACATTTCATCTCTAAGTGTACAACTTTCTTGGTGCTAAAGTTAGGAAGTAATTTTTTGTTTCCATAATTGATCCTTGGATGAGACCAAGGATATTATAGGTAATTGTAAGAATCCTTGGGTGAGGCGTCGGGCAGCAGGCTGCAGAGATGCTCGATCCTTGATCTAGCTGGTACTAGTAATCCTGCCTGTGATGTTACCTCATCTATTTAATGCACTTTTCGTTTGAGATGTGGCGCTCCAACTACTGATGCGGTGTTCATTAGCATTGCTAACCGAGATGAAAAAAATAATATAGAGAGAGACAAAATAAAATCAACTAAGACCGGTACAATTCAATCTGTGAAAGAAGGCAACGGAAGGATTGTATAAAGTGACAGTAGAGTATACACAAAAACCATTGAATCTTATTGGAATAGACACGAAGTGCGTGGCTGAGAGAGAGAGAGAGAGAGAGAGAGAGAGAGAGAGAGAGACTCATACTTGTAGAAATTCATGTCACGACCGATTTCCACACAATGCGTTCAAGAAGTTACGTGAGCATATTGCTGCACAATATCCAATATAAACTGAATAAACAATGTAAACTGTGTTCAGTCAATTACTTTCATTTTCTTATATATCTAAATGTTTTATTATTCTTTACTATTACCTGAATGTCAGACATCTACAAGTTATCCGAGAGGTGTTTGTAGAGCACAGGGAAAGAATGATTGTTTGAGCATCATCTATCATCATCATCACCACTATCCTTGACCACCACCGTCATCATCATCATCTTCATCATCCTCATCATAATCGTCATCACCATCATCATCACCATCATTATCATCCTCATTATCATCGATGACTCAATATCACGTAAATACTTTGAGCAGTTTGCTAGTACCGTTATAGTGAATATTGAGGTAGACAGACATACAGACAAAGATTACAGGATTGAGCAATAACAGGAACGTCACAGGAAGCGCGTTTGAGAGAGAGAGAGAGAGAGAGAGAGAGAGAGAGAGAGAGAGAGAGATGCTAAAATGTGCATATAATCTATACTGCTATAAGGAGGTTCCTCGATTATTCCAAGAAATATCCACTTTGATGTTTATCAGTACTGAGGCAAGTATTTCCGGGTCGACCAGAAATAGTAAACAGGATGACTATTATGGATTATTGGCTTGCTATATGCTTACAGTTTCCCTTCAAACTGCATTCATATGGTCTGGCTTGATTCCCAGACTGTCTAAAAATCAGTGGAAGGACACAAATGATCGCATGTATATTTTTAGCCTTGACAAGAGAAATGACAAGTTCTTGGTTTTAGGGAGGTAAATAACTATTCAGGTATTTATCAATATATCAGTGAGAGCAAATTACAACAAATTACTTGAAATGGAATGCAGGAACAGCATGGGAGAGATGAAAGAGTAAGTAAATCAGTATTGCGAGCCGGACTTAACAGGCGCAGCAGTGAGCAGTGAGCAGTGAACACACCCAGGGAGGCCAGCCACACAGACAGCGCACGGCCCATCTCCGCCTTAAAGTGTCATTCTCTCCTCTATTTACAACCCCTGTGTACTCCTTCCACGGAGGATGAGTGCCCGGTAGTGAAGAAGCAGAGAAAGGAAGTGTTGTGTGCACCGTGAAGTGCGAGAAGGAAGCGAGAGGAACTAGAAGTGTTAATAGGAGCCCTCACGGGAGTGGAAGAAGGGAAAGAGGGAGGAGGCGAGGTAGGATGAGCGGCGGGAGGTGGAGGAGGAGGAGGCTCACGGGAGGAGGTAAGGAGGCCAGGTGACCACAAGGCGCAGGAAGGACCCTCTCCGGCCTTCTTAATGCTGGAGGCCGGCGAGTACCAGCGCGTGGCCCTCGAGTCACCCTCACAGTCCCCCACCCAGTCCAGTGATCGCCTCCTGGACAACAAGTGCGTCCAGTCCAGCGCCAGCTCGTCCTCGGAGGACAACCTCGACCTCGATGTGACCTCCACCGCCCAGGTGAGGACCTCTCCCCACCCCTCCCTCCAGCCTGCACCGCCTCTTCCTCTGCACTGCACACCAAGGTAATTGGATTGTTTGTGCTGAGTGCCTGGCAGGTGTGGTGGCAGGGGGGCTGTCACAGCGGTGTGTGGCCTGTAGCAGCTTGGTGCTCGGAGGGACTTCATGGCACCATGCATGGCTGGGGAGGACAGTGCCACACTGCGGTGAAGGGAAAATTTAACTGTTGGTGTTGTTTTAGAAGATTCGTCAAAACATATTTGTGTTTTATTCCAAAGTGTAGATTTTAAAGCTTGGGTGTATGTGTGTGTGTGTGCCTTTCTCATCTCAGCCATGCAGTGCCTTAAGGTGTGTGTCCTTAGTTTTCCTAACATAGCGATCTATCATTGCATTGCTGAAAACTACCCTTGCTCGGGTGTCATGGGCATATCACTGACCTTATGTTAGCTACTAATTAATGATTACACAAAGGCTTTGCTTTGAGAAGAGGAGGATAGTGTATAAATGTCATTACAGGAAAAAAATACCTTGATATGTCTGTTACTTTTTCTCTTGTCAGTGAGTAAGTTTCCAGTGGTTGTGGTTCAGATTGTGCAGGCAGAATGCATTCAGTCAGATGAGGCTTGGATTTCATAGAATATTGCAGCAGCTTTTGAATTTCTTACTTGTACTGTACTTGCTTGCATTATCACAAATAATTATACATTCAAAACTTTTAATTAACAAAGTGTTTATTTTTATTATTTTTGTCATTCTCTCTTAGTATTGATGGTATAGAAATTTCTTGGTATTTTAGTCCTGGCATTACTGTTTTTTTCCCTGAAGTAATAGCCCTTTCCAGTGTATATCCAATGCATGCAAACTGAGACATGGTGATGGTTTATTGGAAGAATTTGTAGCAGCATCATTAGCTTAGGAGGTCATGCCAGTTGTAATAAAGAAGAGTGGAGGATGAGAAGTGAAATTGTGTCCATTTAGGAGACTGGACATATAGTTATAAAGTTTCAAAGTTGCCAGAAACATTGCCCGTGCCATGAATATAATTTTGAAAGTCCAACCAAGGCAAGGTCATGGTCTGTAATAGGTTTCAGATGAAGGCACATCACTAAGCTTAGTCATGAGGTAGAATAAAAAGTTAGATAATCCAAACAGTGCTGTGACCGCTTAGTAAATACCAACACTCCTCAACTTAAGGTCAAGTGTTAAGGTTAAATGTGAACTTAACAAAAATAAACTGGCTGCTTCCTAGAGACTTGAAAATGTTACTACTGCAAGTTAATTAGTATGCATTCAGTAGTTTAGATTACTAGGTTCTACTAATTATGATTATGTAGTCCTCAAGATAAATATTACTGCATTCCATAATTGTAAGTGACAAAACTTTCAGTGCATGAGTTTTGCTTTTTACTTGCACACTCTCTCTCTCTCTCTCTCTCTCTCTCTCTCTCTCTCTCTCTCTCTCTCTCTCTCTCTCTCTCTCTCTCTCTCTCTCTCTCTCTCTCTCTGTATTATGTGGAGTTTAATGTGAATGATGACCATTCCTCTTGTTCATACACATTACTAGCTTCTTAGATGAGTGAGCCCCTCCTCCCTCCTCCCCACTGGTGGTGGTGTTGGTGCATGTGATTAGTAGGTGTGGTGGTGAGATGGCCCTGAGTGGTGTTTGCTAGGTGGGAGGGGCTTGGCTCACTCATCAGGCAATGTGAGCAGTTCATAATCCATTTAACTATTCCCTTATGACAGGTAGGGGAGCAGTGTGATGGTAGGTACTAATTTGTTCCTTTAACCATGGCTTTCATACATATATGAATTTTTTGGGGGGAATGGTTACTTTTTTTTCTAATCTACTAATATGATATACCTATAGTATATATATGTATATATATATATATATATATATCTATATATATATATATATATATATATATATAAATTATATATATATATATCGATGTATATATATATCTATATATAATAATATATCTAGATCTATATATAATATAATTAAAGATATCTATATATATATATATATATGCTACGCATACACACACAAGTAAGAGGAAAGATGTGCAAGTAAGGAAAATAGATGATATTCAGGGAGGTATGAAGAGAGGATGTTGTGCATGGAGGTAGAAACAGGGTCTGTATAATGGAGTGTACCAACATTCATGTTACCTCTATAAATGTTATTAGAATGAAGGATGTCAAGAATTCAAAAGTGGTAAATGCCTGTAATGTGAAACAAAGGTATGGTGAAAAAAGAGTGATAACATGTTTTATATACATTTATCAGGTAAAGGTGAATGACTGATAGATGGAATGGCAAAAGGGGTGAAATGTAGTACTGTAAAGTATTTTGGTAACATAACAAGCATAAATGAGTAAGGATAATTTATTTTGAGGTAACAAGTGAGTATGACAGATTTGGTCTGAGTAATAGTCTGGAGTGAATGGGCGGATACAATAGATAACTGGAGTACCGCATGTGAGAAGATGATAAGAGAACAGTGCATGTAGGGACATAGCAATGGAGACTCAAGTGCTGCAGCCTGAGGGGAATTCTCTTACCAAGTTGGCTTCCCAGTCCCAGAGATTGACATCCCAGGTGCCCAGCGAAAGCCAAACTCTGCTATTGTGTCAGCCCATCAATATTATGTGCTGTAGACTTTATAAATCTTTTACAATGGGTGGTTAGTGCATCATGTGTAACACCAAAGAAAAAACAAAGCAATTTAATATTGATATTTGTTATTCAGTAATGGAGATTATTAGTTGATCTTGTGTATTTGATACATCAATAAAGTGAAAAGTGAAGATTAACAGTTTAAGAGAAGTTAAGAGCAAGACAAAAGCACCTGGACAGTAAATCTTGTGAGTTAATAATTTTATGTCTTGCACTAGATAAACTACACTTGCCACTCCAGACATGCTAACTTACAGTTGTCATGAGACCATCACTAAAATGTCTGATGAGTAGCTCCCTATAAGAAGCAGGAAATGAAGTCTTGATTTATTGCACAAGTCACTTAATTAAATAACAGACCCCCCATCTCTCTCTCTCTCTCTCTCTCTCTCTCTCTCTCTCTCTCTCTCTCTCTCTCTCTCTCTCTCTCTCTCTCTTATATGAGATTGCCATTCCTATCTCTGGTGTCTGTGTGTGAATGTCACTTTTGGTGACATCTGCTGTGGGCAAGATGGTAATACACAAGTGATACAGTCAAGGTATGTGACAAAGTTTGGAACAACAAAAGTTACACTGATGAAATAATATTTGAGAAACAGCATCTTTATCAATTTTCAAGGATCATAATTGTTTCCCAGTTGATTTTTGTCATTTATTAATTCTGTATGAGTAGTTAATTATGATATTCAGTTTGTATTCACCAGTACTGTGACAAACTGAATGTAATAATTAACTACTCATTCAGAATTAATAAATGACAAAAATTATCTGGAAAATAATTATGATCCTTGAAAACTTTTGTTGTTTCAAACTTTGTCACATACCTTGACTGTATCACTTGTGTATTACCATTTTGCCCACAGCAGCTGTCACCAAAAGTGACATTCACACACAGACACCAGAGATAGGAATGGCAATCTCATATAAGAGAGAGAGAGAGAGAGAGAGAGAGAGATTCACCAGTACTGTATTAAGAACAGTCTTCTAAGAAATTAGGGAACTTCCTGAGAACATTCTTTTGAAAATGTCATATTAGCTAGCTACCACAGTTGTTGCTGTAGATTATTTACATCTTTTATATTTACAGTATATAGTTAGAAAAGAAATAAATTTCTCAAATGCTGCAATAGTAGTGCTTTACACTTTTGTGCTTATTGTGTTGCGAATTAAATACCATGATATAAATACTATTGTATAAACATCCTTGTAAAAATTTCACTTGGCTTTTGAGACATTGCTTATCCCTTTTTGTTACTGTGCTAATTAAGTATTTCAGATGCAAAAGTAATAAGTTCATGAGTTGGAGCATATCAACTCATAACACTAAACTAGTTAGTTCCCAGGAAGGCAGATAGTGTTGTGTTTGTAGTGTGAGATAACAGCTAGGGTTATCTAGTCTTGTGTGGCCACACATCTTGGGGAGGAAGAAAGAGAGTGTGTGTGTGTGTGCTGTAACATTAATTTCAAGAGAGACTGACTGTGAAAGGCAGTAATATTGTTGAGAGGAATGTTTGTTTAAGAGAGAGAGAGAGAGAGAGAGAGAGAGAGAGAGAGAGAGAGAGAGAGAGAGAGAGAGAGAGATATGCCTATGAAAAATAAAGCATTTTTCTCCTTTCCTCCCATCTTTCCTGCTTTGCTTTCTCCTACCATCCCTTCTCTTATTTTTCATTCATTCATTGCATTCCCTTATTTTCAACTTTTCCCTTAATTTTTTTTTTTTTAATTTCTCTTTCTGGTTTTCTCTTACTGTTCCTCCTTCTGCTCACCCACTTTCTCATTTCCTACTACTCATCTCATCATTTTTTCAACATCCTTTCTTTGCTCTTCCTACCATCTTTCCTCTCCATCCTCTTGCTTTCATTCTACCTACTTCATCACATTTTCCTTTCCTCCTCCTCCTTCCCCTCTTCCTCCTCGTCATGTCCAGCAGGTGAAAATGGCGAGCGTGAAACGGAAATGGCAGATCTTCCCAGGACGCAACAAATTCTGCTGTGATGGGCGAATCATCATGGCTCAGCAGACGGGAATCTTCTACTTCACTGTGGGGCTCATTGTGGTCACCAGCGTCCTCTTCTTCGTATTTGAGTGAGTGGTACCAAAGGCAGCACTCATTGATCATGCTGTAGGCTTAGTTATGTAGACTTAATTATCAGGTTGTAGGCTCAATAATCGGGTTGTAAGCTTAATAATCAGGTTGTAGGTTCAATAATTAGATTGTAGGCTTAGTTATCAAGTTGTAGGTTTAGTTACAGGTTGAAGGTTTTGTTATCAGGTTGTAAACTCAATAATCAGGTTGTAGACTTAGTTATCTGGTTGTTGGCTTAGTTATCAAATTGTATGCTCAGTTATCAGTTTGTAGACTCAATGATCAGGATGTTAGTTGTCATTGAAAGGCATCTAAAAATCAGATGAATTTGTAGATGGTATATGGATATAGATGGGTATATTTCATGCAGGGACTACCACATGTTGGCCTAATGGCTTGTTGTAGCTTCCCTTATTTTTCTTGTGTTGTTTCAGTGTTCATTGTTGGGTTGTGAGGGTTTCATTGGGCATGGGTCTGTGTTGGTGAGTTGTGAGTAGAGTATGATATGTGGGTTAGAGCTTATATCAGAGTAGTGATTTATATTTTAATTGGATTTGTATTTGTTCATGCTATCTCTTGTTCTTTAGTTGTTCAGTGTTTATTTCTTTTCTTTCATTTAGGTAAATTCTTATTATGACTTTAGTTTTGTTTACAATGTTTCATGATTCGTCCTCCTTCCTTTATCGATTAAGTCTTTTCATGTTTCACTTTGTTACTTTAAGATTTCCATTTGCCATTTACTATCCTGGATATCATTAATAAATCTGAAATTTCTTTGTGATATTCTATTTTCTTTCCTTCCTTCCTTCCTTTCTTCCTACCTTTATTCATTCCTTCATTCCATCCCTTGCTCTGCCTTAGCCTTAATATGTGGCTCATCTTGCTTCCTTCCCACAGCTGTCCATTCCTGGCGCTGAACTTGACGCCTGCCATTCCTGCTGTGGGTGGCCTCCTGTTCATATTTGTCATGTCAGCGCTGTTCCACACATCCTTCACTGACCCTGGCATCATACCCCGTGCCACAGTGGAGGAGGCTGTCTACACTGAGAAGCAAATAGGTGAGGTTATTCAAACAGTGACGTTCCACTTATTTATGAAACCTTCACTGAATAGCTGCATGTGATAAGATTATAAGTACGTACTATTAAGGAAATTTAACTGTTTAGATTACATCCACATAAACCTGAATGTCACAGTTTGGGTCATTCTATCCCTCAGAAGTACCAAACTCAGGCAACGGTCCTCGTCTGCGGCCGCCACCCCGTACCAAGGAGATCACAGTCAATGGTGTGACAGTTAAGCTAAAGTACTGCTTCACCTGCAAGATCTTCCGGCCCCCAAGAGCCTCCCATTGCTCTATTTGTGACAATTGTGTGGGTGAGTATGTCTTGGCACCACCATTCTACACTGTCTTCAAACCATCTCTACCATCACAACAACTTTTCCTTCCTCTTCCTCTCCCTCACAGATACAGCAATAGTGTGGATCCCTTTCCAGGCTGATATGCTTTCAGTATTTTAATTGTTTGGTCTCTCAGGTTTCCCATGAATAACTGAATATAAAAGCTAAATCTACAATCATAATACTTCTAATGAATGAATGGCAATTTGTTTGTCTTTTGTTATGACTCATCTACGTTGAGGAAAGTTCACACCTATTCCTTTTCAGAGAGGTTTGACCACCACTGCCCATGGGTGGGGAACTGTGTGGGAAGAAGAAACTACCGCTACTTTTATCTCTTCATCATATCTCTTGCCTTCCTTTGTGTCTTCATCTTCTCTTGTGTCATCGCTCACATTGTGATATGTAAGTAGGAGTCATATGTATGTTTTGAGAGGAAATTAAGGTTTATTGCCTTTACCATTGTGTACTTTTTTGTGCACAAAAAAAAAAAACAGCCAAGGGAAACAAAAAATATGATAAAAAAGGCTCTCTGAGGTGCTGGTCTCCCAAACAGGGTAAAAAAAATGTTACCCAAAAGTAGAGAATTAATATTATGAAACCTCCTTCTTGAAAGAATTCAAGTCATAGGAAGGTGGAAATACAGAAGCAGGCAGAGAGTTCCAGAGTTTACTTATTTTATGTATATGGTACAAAAACACCAGTGAGACAGGTTGTATGATGGATGGAAAAGTTTTCTCTATTCTTGAGAAGATTTTTCTAGCTCTGAAAACTGGGGAGTTTGGGGCCATAGTCTTCATTAACATCATTCATTTCATAAGGAATGGTTGCATTGGTATAGATGTATTGCTTTGTGTATGAGAATCTTCAAATAGCAAGAAAGATAGTTTGATAAGTAGTAGTGCCTGATCATATCTGTATACTATTATGTATATTTTCTTAGAGGCTCTCCATTGAGGAATAAATGTTACACTTGCTGGAGTCCATGGCTACTTGACTTATATTAGTTTGTTCTTTTTGTCTTCACATTGTTATTGGTGCATTTTTTAAACATATCCTACCATTTGTAAAGTGATAGCATTAATATAACTCACTGATTCATCTCTCTCTCTCTCTCTCTCTCTCTCTCTCTCTCTCTCTCTCTCTCTCTCTCTCTCTCTCTCTCTCTCTCTCTCTCTCTCACATGAACAGTTATGAAAAATGAGAATGCGACTTTCATGGCATCAATCCAGCAGAAGCCGGCATCAGTGATTGAGGGCGTCATCTGCTTCTTCTCTGTGTGGTCAATACTGGGCCTTGCTGGCTTCCACACCTACCTCACAACCTCCAATCAAACCACCAATGAAGATGTGAGTTGCTATAAAGGACAAACATTTATACCCTTTGTTCCCATAAATATTAAGCTGATATAGAATAAAGCACCTATTTGGCTGATATTTATTTATCTTTGATTTTTCTTCTTTTAGTTTTGTTTTCTTTCTGAGGTGCTGGTTGCTGGTTTATGTTTAGAATGTGTCCTGCTGTATAGAAGAAAGCTGGCTGTGAAGTTTCAGTATTTCTGTTGCTTTTATAGATTTTTAATTCTGCGCAAGCAAGATGAAAGTGAGTAGTACAGAAAGGAGAAATAAGAGAACATTATGGGAAAAATAAAAAAATACTATTTTTATCTTCTGTGTTGCAGATCAAAGGCTCCTTCACAGCCAGGCGAGGAGAGGCCAATTTCAATCCTTATGGTTATGGCAATTTCTGCCTTAACTGTTTGGCTGTTCTGTGTGGCCCAGTGCAGCCGAGCCTCATTGGTGAGTGACATTTGTTTTTGCCTCTCTCTATTCTACATTTTTGTAAATGATAACCATTTCTCCCCCTTTTTTGCACTTTTAATTTTACTACTTCTGATGTTTGAAAGGAATCACACATACATACACACTTATAACATACACACTTCACTTCTGCTGGAAGGTGAAAGTTATGAGTTCTCAGCTTAGTATATCATGTACCTGCCCACTGCAAGGTGAGGATACCTGCAGCATAAAAGGATATGAACTTAACTTCTCTGGATGGCTTAGGCTCAGGGTTTTATAGTTGTGAGCTAAGCATGTCTCTATACCATCAGGCTGCTGTAGTAGTAGTGATGAAGTTAAGAATTAAATATAACTTTTGTTATGCAGTTGACAAGTGGAACAAAGGCCTTTGCTTCCTATTACTGTTGTTAGTCACTGTCCCCTGCCCTGCTTCCAGGGTTTCATGGAATTGTCAAGTGGTGTCTGTTCCCATGTTACTTGTCAGGCATTATAGAGCTATAATTAACAATGTGTGTTATTGTCAATGACAACACTGACTGGTTGTTGTGTTGGTACACAGATCGTCGGGGAGTGGTGACCTCAGAGTACCTCACCATCACCCAGGGCAGACCAGCGGACATTCAAGCTGCCTCAAGGACCTATGGCACAGTGTATACTGCCCAGCCTACTGTAAGCATGAAAACAAAGAAATAGGAAGTGTGGATATTTTATAGTATTGAACATTTATTTGTTTCATTATTTGTAAAAGGTTAACAAATTGAAGTTCATCACCTTCTGCCTGTGTGGAAAGCTAATTCAGAGAGAGAAAGAGACTGTTTTGTGAAGTGTCTTGATCCTGCCCAGCTTGAAAATGGATTGCCAACTTTGATACTAATGATAACATGGATGATTTCCTACATCTCCCCAGAATGGTTTGGTGTCTCCTCGGGCCGGGTCTGAAGGTCCTGCGGGCACACATGGGGCCAATGGGGGTGTTGTTGTTGGTGGTGGTGTTGGGGCCAGTGTGGTACCTGGCACTGTCCCTGTCATGGGTGGCGGTGCCATTGGTACAGAGAATTCCACCTCCACCGGCTCTCTCAAAAAGAAGTCTGTCTCTTCTCAGTCTGTAAATGGTGAGTGAAATTGGTGACACAGCTGACCTTGCTGTTTGAAGCACAGGTATATGTGCAGACAACAGACAGACACACTCATCTTACTCCAATCTTTCACGTCTTTCCCTGTGTTTATGGTGGGGTGTTGACCAGTGTTTTTAAATGACTGCATTTTTCACAGTCATTTGACTCTAATGATGCTTTATTCTGTGTTCAGGGGATCATGAGGCTGGGATTCCATTTCTATAGGAGTATTTTGTGTCCTCTTACTGTTATTGACAACAAGATTGAAAGAAAAGATGGCATTTTCTGAGGCTAGTGTGAGGTGAGATATTCTTGACTTGGAGTATAAAGGAAATATTTTCAAAGATAGGCTGCCTTTGCCTAGTTTTTCAGCTTCTTATTATATATATATATATATATATAAATATATATATATATATATATATATATATATATATATAATTATATTATATATCTATATATATATATATATATATATTTTTTTTTTTTTTAGTACCTATTTTGCTTACTAATTCTTACATTTTATTTAGTAAGGTTTCTCATATCTATTGACATTTTAATTAGAGAATACTGTTCAGTATGTTTCTGTTCTGATGAAAACCAACATGTATTTCTGAAAATAGCTAATCGTAACAATTATTATAGGAAAGGGACTTCATATTAATTCTCCTTCAGATGAAAATTAAGAATTGGCATTACATATGGAATTACTTGTTTGATACAGTTAAAGCTCTTGACATTCTCCCAACAGATAATTGTATGTTACTATCATCTTTTATTTTCTTTAAATTTCCTACTTGCTTTCTGGGTGAAGGAAGTTCTCACTAACACATTTATCCTGGGGATGATTTGATGTGGCCTGGAATACACTGGAATACTATACTGTACATGCATCATTCCAGTACATTGTTTCCTTGTGGTTGAGAGCCGTGTCGGGATTGCCTCAGGATTAGGTCAGGTTCTTATGATCGGATGGAATCATGTTGGTAGGAAGAATAGAAAAACTGTTCATAAAGATTGTGCTAGAATGGAGGAACAAGTATAATAGGGAGATTGCTTGAAGGATGTAGAAATGCAGGATTATATGAAAGGAAGAGGGAAATGAGGGAAGAGATTACAGTATATGAGGTGGAGACTGGAAAATCATGTTGATGGAAGTTCATACATGAGAGTTAGAAGTTAATTAAATAAGGTGATATTTGTGTAAGTAAAGGAGAATATGTTTAGGACAGTACCATGAATTTCATTGAGTGAAATAGCCAAGTAGCAGTTAGGTAAGCTTGGTTAAGAAAAAATATCTTCTTTAAATGCCTTGCCCTTGAGTTGATATAAATAATGTAGTTGCAGTGATGTAGGCTCTATCCCAAGGAGAGGAAGTATAGATGAGGTACCTTGAAAATGGTTCAGAAGTGAGATCCTGGCCAGGTGATTTGCCGGGTTAGTGTAGGCCAGTTTGACTATCGTCTTGATCCCTCTTCGGTGTGCTTGTGTCCACGAAGGTCATGTGTGGAACTATCGCGTTGCCCCAGCACTAGAGCTCCGAGCCTCCTGGTACTTTGAGCCCCATTACTACTACCACTACCACCACCTGGTCTAGTGGGGCCCAACACCAGCACTCAGGGGGTAAAATAGCCTCTCTCAGCAAGTCTCTATCACAACAGCAGCTTCCTCTCTGCCATCACCAATAACAAGCATCTCTACCTTGCATGACCCACAGGCTTTTCTCTATTTCATGTCTCTTATCAGTACATCAAGGACTTACTGATTGCCACCACTTGTGTACACTCACTGGAGGGTGTGAGGGTTCATGAGGGAAGGATGGGACAGATTTCTCCTCTGAAATGAGTGTAGCTGAAGTTAATTGTGGTGGTAGTTTGTTGTTATTGATAATAACACTGAGTTAGAGGTCTTGTGCTTAGGTGAGATGTTTAACATGTTTTCTTTGTTTACAAAATTACCTCTACCTGCAGATAGTGAACCTAATAATACTTAGGAAGGAGAATGTAATAGTGAAGCAGACATCAGTTTGCCTCAACTAATCCTTAGGTGCACTCTCATTATGGTCCCTAGTGGAGGAGGTGGGATGAGCACCAACAGTGTCTTGCTCTGTAATCCATGCTCGGCATGATCCAGCCATATGTTGTGAATTTAAGGAAATAATTCAGTATCTTTCAGTACTTCAATCATACTAGAATTCTGAGATTATCATGTTGCAATTGTCATTTATATATCTATATATTTTGTTGTAATCAAGCACCAGGTAATGATATTATGAATGTTTAAGAATACAAGTTTGTAATTGCACTTCATTCATCAGGTATCAGCATTTTTTTGTCCATAGTATACTATTTTCAGGACTGTTTTATCTTTGATGTCAAAGTTCTTTTTGAAAAGTAGTAGGAACAGCAGTAGTGATACCAGTAGTAACAGTAGTAGTAGTAGTAGTAGTAGTGGAAATTTTAGATGTAGTTTACTTGAATGATAGTTATATCAGTAGCAGTAGTACTAATACATAACAGTAATAGCACTGAATTTGTAGTATTTAGGTTTTAGTTGTGGGTATGTGTGTTGGTTTTAGGTGGGAGTGTGAATGTGAGTGTGTCTCTATGTGTGTGCTTCTGTGCTGCACTAGCATCAGACAGACAGTGAGGTGCAGTCATCTAATATGTGTCCCTCTCTCTCTTCTCTCCCCACGCTGCCTCCCTCCTCTCCACTGGTGTTGGCGTCTACCCACCTCTTCCTCCTCCTCTTTTCCTCTGATAGGAATTAGTGTCAACAACAACATCATCATCAGTACCAGCCACCATCTCCACCACCACCACCACTATCACCACCACAGCAACAACAATAATCACATCAACTTTAGCCAGGCAGACAGACCCACCCCTTGTGGCAAAGTCCAAAAGATGACTGGCCGGAAACTGAGAAAGAGTGTTAGGGATCCTGACGAGCAGCATCTCCCTATCATTTTGCACAAGCAGTCCTCTAGCACTTCTCTTGCCATGGATTAAGGCTAACAGCATAACAACACCTTCCCCATGACCAGCCATCCATCTGACCACCACCACCACCACCTCTACTACTGCAACTATTACTCCTACTCTTCCTACTACTACTACTACTACTACTACTTCTATACTGCTAGACCACCTCCACTGATCTATCATACATTTTGGTTTATGGTATTGAGGAGTGTTTAGCATGGCGTGGTGGATATTCTGCCAAAGGTGGGTGATGAAGGAAGGCTGGCAGTCTCCCTCCTTCCCTCCCTTGCTCCCTCACTTCCTCCAAGCATGGTTGACTAGGACACCACCAGCACAATAGTAGCATAGGAAAAAGCATGCCTTGCCCACAACACCATATCTCTTTGTTGCTGTTTCTCATCTCTCTCTCTCTCTCTCTCTCTTTCTCTCTCTCTCTCTCTCTCTCTCTCTCTCTCTCTCTCTCTCTCTCTCTCTCTCTCTCTCTCTCTCTCTCATAGTGTGGATTGTTTATCTCTCCTTGTGTCAAATGTCCTCTTACTCTTGGCCATTTTGAAAATACCAGAGTTCATAACCACTGGTGCAGAATCTTAGCCTAATGGCAGAATGTTGCAAATTAATCATTTAGGTTTCATAAAACATCAAAGGCAGTCCAGATTTATTTTATACTACAGTATTCAAATTATCACAGCAAGTTTTCTTGACTAGTACAGAGAAAATTCCTGACAATGCAACTATGTAAGAAAACACTTGTTCTGATAACTCCTAGTGGTGTATTAAACAAATTGACTTCATGAAATGTGTAATTAACATGAGAACAAAGTAAATACTATATGATAATGACCAATGATTTATGCTACCATTGAACTAGTACACTAGTTTTCAGGAGAGGAATGGATAAGAGAGGGAGTAAGAACACTGAACATTTTGTGGAAGTGTTCTATTGTTCTATCAAATTGACCCATATAACTGGAACATTAAGCTTGTGGAGTTAATGGATGATGGCATGAATCAGGCAATGCAAGGCTGCTCTGGGTAGTGACCATGAAGTAAGATATTTGATGAAGTGGCCATTTGTATCTTGCTCCTATCTCTTTTACTCTACCTCTATTCTATTCACTCCTTTAAACTCATTTTCATCTTTTCCTTTTTTCAAGGTACAATGCTTTCCATCCTCCTCTTTACTAGTTTCTACCTTTAAGTTCTACCACCTTCACCCTTTCCTTCCACTTCCACATTCGATAGTTTAAAGATGGCAAAAATTTTGACTTCTAAATATCCAATCCTGTCATGTAAAACAGTAAAATTATCTTAGGTCTCTACCCTTAACTCTTATCTTTAGATGGTCTTGAGTCCCTCCGTTTGCCCCTCTTTTTTTTCTCTCTTTTATTTTTATCTCTTTATTTCTTATGTGTTTACATTCATGTACAAATTCAATGAGCTGCAGTAAATGTTTAACTATATCTGTACTTTTCTTCCATTCAAAGGGGGAAGCAGTGGTGCTTTTCTTCACAATATAATCATTTATATGTTACTGTTTTTAAGAGTAAATATGTTGCAGGGAAAGACGTGGTAAGTGGTGGCGGCAGCCTGGGAGCCCCGACACCAGTCACCTCACACCAGGGGGCAGTGGTGGTGGGACCCACCGGGACACCCCCAGGAGATTTGTCAGTGACAGCCGGGCCAGGGGTAGGGGTGGGGGGAAGCCATGCAGGGGTCACCTCCAGTCAGCTGTACCTTCTCGACAGCTCTTATGACCTCGACCTGGATTCTATAGATGGCTCTGTGTCCCAACCCTCACATTCCGAATCCTCACAGTTGGGACTGATACACAGCAATGCAGTATAGACCCCACTACTCCCTCCCCCCACCACCTCCCCCTTGGTGCAGCCTGGCCCTCTTGTGACACTCGGGTCCATCATTTGTGCTTTGTGGCAACGTAGCAGGAAGTAATCTGCTCCAGAGACTAGTTGGTGTGTCTGTGCAGAGAGCTGTGAATATATTATTTTGCTGAACTGTTGTGATAAAGCTCTGAAGATCTGGGGAAAATTTTGCACTAGAGAATGGAGAGAGTTGAGTGAAAAGTAAGCCCTTCTTTTAATGAATCACATGTGACTTCAACTCTATGTAATAAATTGCACAATCAGTCTTATGTTAAGATTTGTGGCCCCATTGCATACTTCAGCCTTCAGTAGCAAGTTGCTGGTGCTGCATGATACATATGTTTGAAATAAAAGATCTTTTATATTGTTACATAAACTCTGCATTACAATGTTAATGATAATGGCTCAAAAATCTTACTGAGAATATAGCTTAAATTTTCCATTACTTTCAGGTAAGATTTTCCTAATCTCAACATATGCACTCATTTCTTTCTGTGGCCTTTATGTAGAGCCACCCTTGATGTTGTCGGTGTGTATTGTAGAAACATTGTTATATAAAGTCAAAGTTTATATTTAAATTCCATTTTCACAACATTTTCATGCAGTGAGAAGAGGCTAAAAAGATTGTGGTCCTGAGGCACAAGATCCTGGAATCCTCAAGGTCTTGTTGGCCATCCCATTGTTAGTCATGAGCATCCCCAGGACAGCCTTGAAGGGCCTAGAAAGGAATGAGAGCAGTGGAGAAAAAGCTGGCTGACTGATGGACAGACATGCTAATTATTGTGTGTATTATGCACCTGCACCTACCAAAGTGTACATAATGCAGTGCTGATGCTACAGATTATATATATATATATAGATAGATAGATATATATAGTGTTTGGTTCCTTGATGGACATTTATGTTTGTAAATTTGTTGATATGCAAGGATGGACAGAATTTTGACTTGCCCTCTACATGTCTGTGTGCTTATATTTCTACTCTCAGATGTGTGCATTTGTACATACATACTTATGTCCAGACACAGACAATTTTATGATTTTTCTTAAACTGTTTTGCAGTTTTCGTATATTTCCTTGTAAATCTGGAAGTCTGGTAATATGATTCAGATAGTTTCAGGTGTGTTATGTGTAATACATATTTTTATTTTTGTATGCTTGAGTAACAGATGTGGAAGCCAGAAAGTGTTTAACCATAACCAAAGTTTTTCTCTGTGCTCCTTCCCCTGCTTTTCCCAGAGGCTAACAGTCAGCTATATCTTGCCACAATGCTGGTGATTAATGCAATCCTAACACGTCATAGTAATGTTTTGTACTGTTACCATGGCTGAACAACATTGTTGTTTGGAGAGCTTGGATGCAAGTCAGTAGTTAATTCTTATACATACTATATGTTAGGGATGGAAAAGAAGAGGAAGTTCAATTAACAATATGGAAATCTTTTTATAAACTATACAAGATGAGTTATGTTGATATTTTTAAAGAATGTAAAATTTACTAATGGCTTTCAAGAATGAATGTATTTACTCTTGAGAGTCCAAAGAATATCCTCCTGTAGCTATATTGGTCCTTTCTATATTGATGGGACACTACAAACCTAGTTTTATGTTACTGAATTAGAAATTAAGTGGGTACATACTGTGTTGATAGCTTCATAAATAATGAGAGTACATGGTTAGTGATGGTGAAGTGTTCGGTGTGATTGTTACAGTGACATCAAGCAAGGAAGAAGAGAAGGCCATTATTCTGTCACCACCTGTAAAGTGTTTGGAGTTTTGAATTGGTTGTATTCCATTGTGTGCACCTTGAAACAGCACCCCTTTATGTGCTGCTTATTAATTATTTAACTAGAAACAAAAAGAAAACTATTTTGTGGAAAGAAAGCACGCAAATTAGAAAATGAGAGATAAAGTCAACTTGATGTGTGTGTGTGCATGTGTGTGTGTATGGGAAGTGCACTGATTTATACATTTATGAGTGCTTGTGTGCATGTATACCATTGTGTGTATACATGATGTATGTGTGTGGATGGGTGGATACATGGTTGCTTTTGTACTGAAACTAAAGATCAGTGCAGTTTCTCTCTCTCTCTCTCTCTCTCTCTCTCTCTCTCTCTCTCTCTCTCTCTCTCTCTCTAATGGAATCTTGCCTTACAGGTGTGCTAGCCCCCCCCCCCCTCTCTCTCTCTCTCTCTAGCTCTCTCTCTCTCTCTCTCTCTCTCTCTCTCTCTCTCTCTCTCTCTCTCTCTCTCTCTCTCTCTCTCTCTCTCTCTCTCTCTCTCTCTCTCTCTCTCTCTTAAGAACATCAGCAGCTTCCTCCTACCAAATAGGTCAGTGTTTACTGGTGGATTGATGGAAATGTCATGCATAGTCAGCAATAGATTATTATGCTTGTGCTTGGCCCAGCACTCTTGAGTGCAGCCACAGGTTGTTTCTGTGTGTTGAAGGTCCTCTGAGTCTAACACATGTTTGGTCTTAGGAGTTAGAGTGAATGATAAGTGCTTCTTTTTTTTGTAAGAAAATAAAAATTCAGTCTTAGATCAGTTATATATCATTGGATTCACAAAAAAATAAGGTAATTATATCATCCATCTAGATGCATCTATCTATCTACCTATTTATCCCTTTCTGGTGACTTCCTTCAAGTGAATGGCCATGATGAAAAGTAAATTTTCTCCTGTTCCTCCTCATCCATGTTCCTTATGTCTCATCAAATCCTTGCTTTCCATCTCACTTCCTTTGTTCAGCCATTTAATGTTAGCCTCCCTCTTATCTTCACTTTCACTTATGTACACTCTTTACAATCTCACTCTCATTCATTCTTATTTTATATTAGTCATCTCAATGTGAAAAAGGTTCTCCATTCAATCTGTTCTCTTGACTGTTACAACTATGCCAAAAAATTCATCCACATCCACATTGCTGTCTCATTCATTTCTTGACTGCCCATAATTCATCCTTTCTGCACGTAATCATGATTGTTGTGCTGCATTCCATGTCCATATCTGTGATATATACATCAGAATAGAAAGATTATTACTCTTTCATATACTGCTCCTTATTTCTTTGTTAGTACTTGGTAATTCTTCTTAGTGTTCCTATGACTGGTATCTCTACTGCTCCTTTCAGTGTCCTAGTGTCTACTTTGAACTGCTTAAACTCTTTCTTTTATTTATACTTCAGTTAACACCATGTTCAACTATCCATATTTTTCATCTTGCACTCTAAGGATTTTTCATCTTCTTTTTCAGCTTCGTAGAATAGTATTACTGTTCTTACTGACACTGACTTTTAACTTAATTTTTGTATACACCAAATTCACCCAGCATTAAATTGGTTCAGGCAGCTATGACTGATTAGATTAGATTGATAGGGTAGAGATGAATTGGCCACTTCACTGCATGTAGCATTGGCCTAAGTATAGTGGCACCTACCCTCCATTAGTATAGGGATACTTTGATTTCCTTTTGTACCATCTTGATGCCAATTTCATTGTATCATTATTAAAGAGATCCAACACTGGGAGTGTTGAATACCATTCATTCTTAGCTCAGTACCAATGTCTCCATCTTACCTTGTACACCACACATCTATCCATGTATGTATATAGTTAACAACCATGTTAATAACCTGCCTCACTCCCACTTCTTTACTCTATTCACTTAATACATACTCTTCACCACCATTGTAGAATGTTGTGATCACAGACAGACAGACATTTATAGTGAACCTTGCAGGCATCCAACAGAGCCACAGAGCCTTCCCGTCATACCTGGTCATTTATTTGTATAATTGGGACTCAAAGTAGCAGGGAGCCTCATACATTATTTTTTTTCCTTTTGACATGATTCATACGTACTTTTCAAAGTTTCCCCATAACTGAGTAAGTTTATCTCTTTGTAAATGATAGGTTATTCTTGTTCCCCTTCTTTTCATATAATGGGACAGTTGCCTTTAAAGGATTTTGGCCTTATTGGTAGATCATTATTACATACCATTTGTGCTTTGTTTATATATTATAATAGTTTTTTTAATTACTGGCTGGATGGCATAGTGGCTAGAGTCCTTGGCTCACAGTTATGAAGACCTAACATTGAACCCTGGACCAAATGGGGACAATTTGGACGTAATTCCTCTCATGCTGGTCTGTTTGAATAGTAGAGAATCAGCTGAAGAGTTGTGACCTTGTAGCCTATCATGAGTGCAAGGCTAGTAATTGTATCCTGTGTATATGTGTGTGTATGCATGTGCATACGTGTGTGTGTGTGTGTGTGTGTGTGTGTGCGTGCGCATATACATGTATATGCAGGTGAGCTTACTAAGAGATCAGAATGCCACATCGTTTGGGATAGAAAAAAGCAATGTATCTGATACACAAGAAATATCAAGTTGATTGATTTTCTTTTAAGGCCAATTTATGTAGAAAAAATGGTAAAGAGCTATTTATGGTTCTATTTCAATATACAGAGAAAATTACAAAGTGCTGAGTGCTTCAACAAATACTTTTGCCAGTAATAGAAATTCACTTGTGACAAATTGTCTTTTGGCTGTCCATGAACTATTTAAGTTTTTTTTTCTTTTTTTTATACCCATTGTAGAACAATTGTGTCCTCTCTTACCTGAGTCTGGTCCATAACTGACCCTTATCATTTAATAGAAAATGTTTGGGTACAGTAAAATTTAGTCATCATGTGCATTTGCACCAATGATTCCTTATAACAGAGGTGGACAGTGCAGTATAGAAGCTGCACCTCCCACCTTACTCTCAAAGACTAGGTGTTGGTTTGATTCTGTACCTGGCATCATTGGCTGGGAGAGGTAGTGCCTCCTGTCCCCCCTAGCAAGACTACATGACCTTTGTTTAGCATGAATGTGAGTCTGTTTCACCATTTTAGATCATAAATATGTGGAAGCAACTTCATCCATGATTTGCTGAAATGATAACATGTAGAATCTGTCTTGAGCCAGTGGTTATGTAAGAATGCCAACAATGTAATAGGTAGTTTTTTATGGAAGAAGATAAGATTTAGTTTAAAGGCTGTTCAATCATGTTATATATACTATATATATATATATTTATACTATACATGTGTGTGAGTGTGTGTGTGTGTGTGTGTGTGTGTGGGTACATGTTTTGTGTGTGGGTTTGTATGCATAAAGTTATGTGATATATGAACTGCTTTCTTTGATTATACATATTTTGATAGTAGGGCTGATTTGTTTTGTGTGTGTCTCTGCGTTAGGAACCATGATCCTAAAGGAGCGTGGACCTGGCCATGTACTTGTGAAGATGAAGGGATCTTGACATTTTGCTATTCCACCTTTGGGAGCTGCACATTAATTTATGTTATGTATAAATGAATGATGTCCCCAATAAGTTGTCATGTAATGTTGAAGGGGCCTTGTGTGGTGTACAATGATAGTCTTACCTGTAGACAAAAAGATATAGTGACTGATAGGAGAATTGTAAGAGGAGTCTACATTTGTATGCTTGTATGTGAATGTGTACATGCATATATATGCGTGTATGCACTTAAAAACACATTTCCTTGTTATTATTCATTCATGATCACATTTAGCCAATTCCTGCTGTGTTATGCAGTTTTGGTTTTTGATCAATCTCTTATTCCACTTGTTCTTAGCAATAGGTAGCCTCACAACTTTGTCCTGAGAGTCGGCCTACCCCTGATCTTTATTGTGGCTGCATTGTTCCTGCAACAGCAATACTCAGTACTTGAACTCAGTGAGCCAATTGTTTTGCCAGTTTGAGTGACATTGTAGTGTTTCTCAGTTTCTTGTTCTCTTAATATAAAGGGAATAGGAGACAAGAAGTCATAAAGAGGAAAGCAGTTAGTGAGGATAAAGAAATCTTGGGGAAAGTGAGACATTGTGCTGTGCTCAATGCAATATTCTACTCTAATATTCAGCATTAACAGAAATTTTATAATGATAATAGCAAGGTATTCTGTCCAAAATGGTGGCTGAATATATATATATATATATATATATATATATATATATATATATATATATATATATATATATATATATATATATATATATATGATAAATCCTTGATATAATGAACTATGTGGTGCGAGGGATCATTTGTTAAATCCATAAGTTTGTTAAACTCAATGGTCTTTAATAGTGATGGAAGTGACAGAGTGAGCTCATCTGTCTATGTACATGTATGTCTATTGTTTACTGACAGTGTTGGCAGCTCAGCATCTTGTTTATGTGTGGTGCATCTACGCCATAATAATAATCGGTTACCAGTTAGGCTAACAGAAACCTTAATGTTGATGAATATTGTTTATGCTAAGCTAGCCACTCATAGTCTTCACAGCTAATCTCATTATAAAATTAAAGCTATGTGAGGAAACAGCCACCCAAGCCTATCAAGCTTATCATATTATGGCTCCAAAATGTGCAGTGAGGCACCAGCAATAAACCTGTGACAATTAGTAGTGATCTTGAAGAGAAAGTAATGAATATTCCTTTCATTTGGAGCTCAGTAACACCTGCAATTATGCAGAAGAGACAGTGAATTTTGTCATAATAATAACGGACTGAGCAAGGGAACTGTCTCACACAAGACCCTCATGTTTCATTTTATTAGTGATGCACTCCTTTCAGCCAACCATGTGACCACTCCACCATTAGGGGGTCATCGTATATGTGGTAAGAGCTCAGAACCTAAATTTTTCCCTCAAAAATCAGGGATCACCTTATATACTAATGAGGTTAAGTGGACTACACAATGTATTAGCGATACAAACCTTACACTGTAGGAAATGACATTTGCCCTACTGAACACAAAGTTAGGACTGGACCAACCATCAGATTTAATGAACTTCAGTTCATTAAACTTGATGCAGTTTGGGCAAGAAATTTAATTCATTATATCCAAAATTCATTATATTGAGTTTCATTATATTGAGGGTTTAATATATATATATATATATATATATATATATATATATATATATATATATATATATATATATATATATATATATATATTCATTATATTGAGTTTCGTTATATTGAGGGTTTAATATATATATATTTATATATATCATATTCTAATGTACCTCTTGATAAAATTGTATTTCTGATTTGTATTGTATTTGTGACAGGATAGTGTTGGTATGAGATTGTCTTTTGGAGTCCTTGAAGTTTATAGTAATGTGCACTTTGCAAAGTGAAATGCCATGTGATTGTTTACATAGAGATATGTTAAGTCTTCAGCCCACCCACTCTCCTTACATTTCATACTGATATTTGATTTTGTGAATATAAATAGAAAAGATTGTGAAGCATAAAAAATTCATAAAATTAATAAATTGATAGCAAAGTCAAAATTAGAAATAATGATTGCATATCTCAAAGAGTGCTGTCATCAAGTTAAAAATACAGGCAGTGAGGGCCAGAGGCATGTATTTGGAGGATGGAGTGTTGGTGATATTCATCATAATTTTTGCTTTCATCAGTTATTACAAGGTATCAATGAAATGTGATGGAAGTTTCTCAAAGGTGCTGTTACTTGAGTTTCTTTTCAATAACATGAGAAGAGAGAGAATCTTAATTTATTAAAGGAGAGTTCATAAGTGTATGAATGAAAACAGCAAGGTCCTCATAATCACTGTCTTAAAGTGAATAAGGACTTGGATTCTGTTAGAAAGGGATGAAATACTATAAATACTGACCAGTGAACAAGTTTTGCCCTTTTAAAGCCAGTTATCAGCAAGAAATTCGAACTCATTATTTAAATGTATTCTGTACTCTATACTATGAATTCTACTCTCAACGGAATTCTAATCATCCATGAAAGATTGTAAAGGTGTGTCTCTTCCATTCCTGCCATTTCTTTGAACCTGAGTCTCTGTTTTTGAAGATGTTAATTTATATTGTGTTTGTTTTATTGCCTTGAGAGGATAACTAAAAAGGGGAAAAAAAGAGCACCTTGCTAAATGTCAGTGTATGTGTGTGTGTGTGTGTGTGTGTGTGGCAACAGGGTGTTAAAGCTTTGTTAGCCATGGCTCCTGAAATAATCATTACAAAGTTAAGTGTGTGAAATGTGCAATTTTTAGCCTGTTTATCACACCTATTTATATGTTTCTTAGGGATGTGTCACAATGAGTTGCCATCCTTTCTTCATGTGCTGGATGAGTGAGAATTCATTTTTAGACAGAGCCTTTGACTACCTTTAGGAGAGAAAGATTTTTCATGAATTGTAAAATTATGCAAAAAGAAACCAAAAAAAGTATACTTGTAATGAAGATAATTATACAGGTTCATTTAGATACGTGGCCATTATTTGTGATCCTTATTGTGTTCAAGTAGTAGCCTGATGCACAGCTACCTGCTGCTGCTATTGTTGCTACAAAGCACCCATAAAAAGTTATTATTATAACCATTTTTTGCACATAGGTCCACTTTTTGAATAAACCAAATAGCTTAGCCTAATTGCACCTGAAGTATACAGTGGAACCCTAGAGTTTTTTTTTTTTTTTTTTTTTTTTTTTTTTTTTTTTTTTTTTTTTTGCTAAGGAAACAATTCTCATGTTGTGCTAATGTTGTGATTTTTTGTGCAGTTAAATGGTAAAAAAATTTTTTTTGTCTGACCACTGGTTCTAGGCAAATGGCATTATGACATATGCCTAACTCAGATCTGAAACATTCTGAAAAGGAGGATGAAACAAAACAAACAACTATTTTATGAGATTGCTGCAGACAAAAGCATTATTATTATTTTTATTATTATTATTATTATTATTATTATTATTATTATTATTATTATTATTATTATTAAAGAGAGAGAGAGAGAGATAAACTTAATCCATACTCTTATAGCATTTCTCTAATATGTGTTACCACTACCACCATTATTACTTCCATCACTTTTGCAGCACCATTATTAGATGAGAGGAGAGGAAGGAGCCCCTGATGGATGGATGGATGTTGCTGGCATCTCCACCAGGCCCTGAGATGTAGGTCTCAAGGACGAGTGTGGCTGACTTAACCAGGGCTGAGACATGCTGCTGCCTCTCCTTGGGTCCCAATGGTGGTCCTTGTATAGGTCACAAGGGGGACCTCATGTGACCTTCCATCTTGACAAAGGAAATATTGGGAGGTGATTAAGAGTGGAAGGTGAAGGAAAGAATGTAGGGGTGTCTAAATCTAGGAAATAGGAAGAAAGCAAGAAAACAAACAAAAAAAGTAAAAACAAGAGGAAAAAAACAATATCAAGGAAATAGAAAAAAAAAATAGGAAAACATTAAAAACAAGAAAAAGAAAATTATAAAGATAAGAAAAACAAATGACAAAAGAAAAAAAGATAAAATGAGAAAATAACAAATATAAATGAAATTGTAAAAATAGGAAAACATTAAGGGAGAGAGAGAGAGGAAGGATTGTTATCATGTTTTTCCAGTGTTATTTTTTTCCCTTGTTTCCTTTGTTTGATCACGGTTTTTCTCTACATTTCTTGATTGTTTTTGGTGTTTTGTGAGTGTTTAATAGCTTTTTTTTATTGGTTTACTTTCTTTACCTTATTGTTTCACACTATTTCTTGGTTTTCTGGGGTTTTACCAGTGTCAAGTTAGCTCTTTGCCCTGTTTGGCCTTGTTTCATTTGTTAATTAATGGAGTATTTTCGTTAATTTGATATTCATTGATGTTTAAAGTGTTTCATATTTGTTTTTCCACTGTTTATCTCTCTCTCTTTTTTTTATCGCCAACTTGATTTTTTGGCACACATAGTGTGTGATTAGTAAATTAGCAAGATCTAACTACTGTTTTAACTGTATGCTAGTAAATATGCTCACTCTGGGCTGTAAGGTATCTGCGTCAGGCCAATGATCTAGGGCCTAGATCATTGGCCTGACGCAGATACCCCACCCCGACCTGACAAGTGCCTAGATTCTAGGCACTTGTCAGGTCGGGGTGGGGCCGCTGGTCTGTGGCAAACCTGAGTGAGCGTTAGTGCTTTTTTGGTGTTTTGTGGCCAGATGTGAGCAGTGTAGAAGACCTTGCCATATTCAAAAGCCTCTTGTCCAACAGACACAGGATTTCACGAGTGTATTACCGTTCTAATGAGATATTAACACTATTTTTACCCTGAAAACAGTCTGGTTGAACTGACTAGCGGGTTTTTGGGTTTTTACGAGTGTTTTTTAAGGTTTTAAGGATAGAATAAGGAGACTGTGATATTTTTCAGTGTCCAAGTCATCTAATTACTGGAATGAAGCTGCAAGATGGAGTGACAGAGGCTGGAGTATGTTATCAAGGTGACTGCAGCTGCTGACACAAGCCTTACCGTGTTTCAATGTTTATATAAGGTGAGTCACTCCTAAATGATCGCCATGCTAAAGTTGAGAAGATGTTAAGCTTTATCATTCGCTATTTAGGTTTATTTGATGTTGTTTATGCAATGTTTAGCTTTTTATGTCGATTTTAAGCGTTGATAGTTAGGAAAATTGTTGAGTGTGCTATTCCGTCTCTATTTATGGACATAACTTGCCTTACCTCTCACTATTATGTGCCTGTATTGCCTCAATGTGCATCCATGTCACTAAGCTATCCTATCACATAGCCATCATTGCATTATTATAAGCTCATCTTGCCACATTGTGCTGCCATGATACTAAACCTTCATATTAACCGTTTAGGCATATCTCTCATGGTCAAGTTTAAGTTTAATGAAGGTTTAAGTAAGATATGAGGGGGAGTCGAACCCTATCCCAGTGCCTCTGCCATCTTGGATATCTCTCTGCCAGCGGATTTTTGCTCCAAACTTACTTTGACGCTCAACATCATTTTTTTTTTATTTGAGAGAGTATCAACTTCTTATTAATTACAGAAAATAGTTCATATAAGATAATGTTTTGCGCCCTAATGTTCCGTGAAATTAAGGTAGAGGAAAATTGTTTTCTAGCGGTGTTGAAGTTCCATTAACATTTCAATTATCACCCTGTGAATGATTTATTTCTGCCTCTAACTCACTCAAAAAGTCTTGAAAATAATCAATCAAGTGTTTCGAAGTGGTTTATGGTTTCTTTGAAGTGATAGGAAGTGGATATTTAATGAGTTTTGAAGGGGGTCATATTTTATAAAATACTTATAGTTCTAGTGGAAATTCTTTACAATTACTGTTGTTTGGAGTTTTTATACTTTAAGAACTAGTTAAAGTATTTATCAAGTTGGAATATGTACAGTAGTTTGGTCTAAAAGCGTTTTCTCGAAAAGCCATTTTTTTAAATGGTTTACCCTACGTAAAAATAAGGCACCAAGCCAGGCCAGGCTTTGACGTCATCAGCCGTGACGTCATAATGGCGAGTGGCTCTCTGCTGCCTCCCCTTCCTGACTCTTATCTTCCATTATATAGCATGATTTACTGTATGTTTACAGTGTGTGTGTGTGTGTGTGTGTGTGATGCTGTTATACTCTTATATTGGCTCTCTCCATATTTAGCATTGTGAAGTTAGTTTTCAAGGTATTTTCAGGTATATACCTCGTGTGTGTGTGTGTGTGTGTGTGTGTTGAGTCAATAGGCTGGAGATGATGGGTACATATTTATCAGTATATATTTTGTTTCCTACAGAACCTGCTACATACAGATCTGATATCTTCTTGTATCTTCCCGTATTTTCGTGTGTTGTAAACGAATCAGGTGTCTTTGCGAGTGTTTTTTTACTTATCAACATTACTAATTTGCTTCTCATCTTTCCCTAGCGCCTCCTCCACCGTCCCTGCAATTCTCTGTGACTAGCCAGCTGACTCCCCTTGATGTCTACATGGCCGTGGTCACAGGCAAGGACAAGGTAAACTATTTGCTGCCTTGTTTATTTTTTTTAATTATTCGGTCGTAAATTCTATTCTTCCATCCATCAGGAGGACACAACCTTCTGTGTACATAACCATCCTCCTGTCCTCAGTGACACTTCACACTCAATTATCTCCCACTTCCACTGAACATCCTCACTGTCTTTCCTCTACTTACTTCCTTTATTGTACTTATGTCCACATTGAATTCTTATCACATCTAATCTCTTGTTCAAACTCATTCTCTAAAGTCCTTCATACTACGCTTAACATAGTGAGGGGCCACCGTCATCCTGAAAGGTAAGCTGGGCCAGGTTATTGGCCTTTTCATTGAAAGGAATGCCCACATGTGAGGGCACCCATGTGAAGTGGACACTGGCATCTCTCTCTTCAATATTGCCAATGAGAGAGAGAGAGAGAGAGAGAGAGAGAGAGAGAGAGAGAGAGAGAGAGAGAGAGAGAGAGAATACTACAAATAAAATAAAAATTCAACATTTTATCTCATTTGTAAGTAATTAACTTCGAAAATACCAGAAGTGTGTAAAAACCAAATGATTTTAATCTTGGAAGTCAAGAAACAGATATAGCGTATGTGTGTTTTTATTTTTTTATTGTTGTTGAATATTACAATTATGCCTGTAGTCCCTTCAGCTTCCGGAAAGGCGAGAGATAAGAGGCGCGATACACAGGTGACGTTTGCCTATTTGACACATTTTTAACCAACCTCCCCTCTATGTAGAGCCACAGGTGCGATTACCCAGGGGAGTTGAGCCCTCGTTCTGAACAGTGGGAAGGGAGGGCAGGAAGGTGTAGGCATGGCTATTGGTGTCAGAGGTTTCCCTGCCACTTTTCCCGAATGTGGGTTGCCAGTAGTAATTTTCTCTCACCCGGAATAGACAGATTTTTACGAGTTATTGTTTGAGTTATGTAAGGTAACGTAAGGTTGTTGGAATAGAGTTATGGTGGGTGGGATTTAGCGTTCAAGTGTTACTCCGAAGGTGTGGGATACCCTTCTCGCTAACCATCACCACAACCACTCATACTAGCGGCGACGCCCCCTCCCCCTTCTCCTCTTCCTCTTTTATCGGTAGTATTGCAGAATTACGGTCGTGGCACTGTAGAAAGTAAATGTGAACTAGACTGATTATCTTTTGAAGGTGTATGATACTTGTATTGCTTGTTCAGTCGCCAGTGACTCATCGGGAGAGTGAGGAGGGGAGGGTGGTGCCATTACTCAGTAAAAGGACAGGCGTGGGGAGGGAGTCAATCTTGATAAGGAGAAAATTAAGAATACACGAGGTGGGAGTGTAATGTGTTGGTTATGATGGTCTGTTGTTTTTATATCACATTGTAGCTTTTGATGTGTCTTTTTTGAGTGAATAAGGGTAAGTTGAACATTTTCAGCAACACAAGGTTGTGGTAATGTATTGGCTTTACTTTATTTTTTTTAATAAGTTGCAATTCTTATGACTGTTATTGATGGTGGTTAATCTATTTTTAAAGCATTCTTGTGCTGCATTGTGTCTGAAGTGCATTTCAAGAAATTCCCTTTAGATAAATTATTCAAATAAAATGTAATTGTGTCAACAGATTCCTTCCCAGATCTCATGAAATGTGATGTTGATTAATTACTGCCCATAAGAACCTTTTTCGTACTTCCTATCTAGAGATGGATTATTAAAAAAATGTCTAGTCTTGTATTGAGTTACTTTGGAAAGTTTTTCAAGTTAAGCACAGATTTAATTTAAGATATTGACAAGCCTGTTGCAGCAACCCTTATAATTTTATCTGCAACTCATATCCAAACAAGGCATCATAACACTCAAGCTGCTTCTTACTTGCAGAGAGCAAGGCTGAAAGAAGGGAAGGCAAAATGTGGAAGGCTCAAGCAGGATACCAGGTGGCAGTGGACAATGGGAATGATGATGATGACTGGGACACAGATGCTGATTACGTCAACAACATGACAGAGGAGCAGCAGCGTTATGGCACAGAGAGAAACCTGGATGCTATTGAGTGAGTGGTGCCAGCTTTTATGCCTTTATCTATGCTCTGTGCTTACCTATATCTTTATATATATATATATATATATATATATAGGTAATGAAATTATTTTTGGTGAATGTGTGGGAGACCAGTCAGAATGAACAATGAAATGAATAGAAACTACATTGCAGAAACACACAGATCCATAAGTAATAAGAAGCTAAAGAAAGCATGGTTTATGATTCAAAAAGTGAAATTTTGCATGTAATACCAAAAACACTGTAGAAAATGAGGAGGCAAGTTTGTCCGCTATGATAACTGAGAACAGCCACTTCTTGTGACCGTTACTCTCAGCGATTGGGGAGAACAAATTTGGCTCCTTATCTTATGCTGTATTTTTAATATTCCATGCAAAACTTTACTTTTTGGATTAAAAAACCATACTACCTTGAAGGTAAATGATGTAAACAGTTAATAGCTGCCAGTCGTCAAGAGTAACGGCCACTTTTTTTAAATTCAATTATTTATTTATTTTTTTTATTTATTTATTTTTTTTTTTTTGTGACCGTTAGTGTTAGGATTAGTGGCGGGCGAATTGTCTCCTCATTTTCTGCTGTTTTTTTGGTATTCCATGTAGAACTTCACTTTTTGTATAAAAAAAACTATGCTGCCTTGGAGGCAAACCTTGTTAACAGTTGGTAAACAACGTTACTTTATGAATGTAAACGTATATAATTATATAAGACAGTATTGCACTGTATGGAGAAATCTACAGTAGCCACCATATTGAAAAACAAGGTGGCCATTATGGGAGCTGATGTAGTATTGGATGTGAAAAGGAACTTAAGCGATCTGCAGCAGTGGATGAAAGGGAAAAATTATTATTATAAAAAATGACTCCAAAATTTTTTTAAACTTCAGGTTTTGCTAAGGTTAGAACAAATCTGATTTACACTCATCCCTGAGCTGTCACTGGTTTCACTATTGCATTTCAAAGCTATCATGGGGACACAAAAAGACACATTTAAATGGCTGACATGCATCTCAATTGGAGCTATTGTCACTTGTGAAGGAGCCTATCCCATGAACGAACCTATCCAGGTGGCTACATCATACTACTTGGCCAGACTCACTTGCTGATTGGCTGAGTTTGAATGACGTATTTGACTGTGATTGGATCGCACACTCTTGCTACCCCTTCCTCTGCCACCCACGGTTCTCAGACGTACGATAATTATCAAACAAATATAATAATTTAGCACACTGTAAGTAGAAAACAATGTGTACGATAATACAATAATTTGCAGTTTTGTACAATAATTTATACTTTTCCTGAAATAATTAATTTTGGAAATGATGCTGCAAAAATATATTCTACTTGATAAAAAGAGAGAGAGAGAGAGAGAGAGAGGATGGTGAGTGGCTGGAGGAGGGAGGGAGTGGGTGAGGCGGCCTACTTGGTCTATTCGTGTATTGAATGGGAGTGGATAGGGACGGAGTGAGGGGGAGGGGGGAATACTGTAACACACACACATATGTGTGTTCAAAACTTATTGCCTCCAAGACAAGGTGAGCTTCTCTCTGTCTGAATGTTTACTGTGTCAATGACTTAGTGTCATGTTTACACGGGAGCACCACCCGCGTGATAATAATAGTCAATTGCTGATTAGGCTAACATAAACCTTGGTGTTGATAAATACTTTGTTAAGCCAGCCAGTCATAACCTTCACATCTAATCTCTTTAACACTACATGACAAGGTGGTAATGAGACTTACCAACTAAGCCATATTATGGCTCCAAAGTGTCCAGTGAAGTTCCTGCTAAATTGCTTTTATACAGCTATGTTTCTGCTAGTGTTATGTACAGCTAGAATGTTTTAACAATATGTGCTTAAATACACTAAAAACTTTTTTTCCTGAATCTGACCTGCTGAAATGGGGGGTGCGTCTTACATGCCCGTACATCTTATATGCTGTCAAATACAATATACATATATAGAGAGAGAGAGTGAGGAATATATACCTCCATACCAAACACTATCATCTTTGTTATGTGCTTAGTACATAGAGATGGGTCTCTCACATGGAAACAGTAATCATTCCAGGGAAAAATGGAATAATACTTCTTTAGGTGATTTTCAGTTTAAAATACTTCAAAATCTTTTCATGGGATGTTGCCGCTGATATCAATTGCATACCATTAGGGAATTATGTAGGAAAGTGTTTAAAGATTAGAGTGATGTATTTTTATATCATGTATTACCTAGATAAGATCAAAAGCCACCAAATACAAAGCAAACTGATGCACTGCAGTCTAAAGCATCAAAATGAAAGCTGGTCTATGTTATATCATGATCCACAATGCTTGGCTTTCACTGGCATTATTTAAATACATTCACTATTCTTGTATCAGACTTAATATTCTCTCCATTCTCTATTCACTAGCATGAAAAAGTATCGAGAGGAAGTAATCACCTGCGATGCTGACACCAAGAAGAAGGAGCTGGAGTCTGGACCCAAGGCATCCTACGGCTATGGTGGCAAATTTGGTGTACAAAAAGACAGGTAATGATTTAGAAATGTGTTAAGTGGTGAGTGAGAAATGTGATTGTTGGTGAGGATAGAAAGAGAGGTATGCACATATTTATAGCAAATAAAACTATTATGAACAAAGTTAGATATAAAGTTGGTCTTTAAATATTCATGATGGCTGAGACTTGAAACAACCTACATTCAAAGTTGAATGAGACGATCTGAACTTTGAAAAATGGTTTTAATGCTCTCCTTTAGATTTAGAACATTTTCAATACAATCATAATGCAAGTGAGTGAGTGTGTGTGTGTGTGTAATAATGATAATAATGATAATACACGGGTTATTGACTAAAGCAACCCAAGGACTGAAATTTACATTAGGGGGAGACGTTACACTTCAACTTAATCTTAATCTAGCATTTACATATACATGAATTTTGTAGATACTTTATTTATTGAGAAATTTCACCATTGTCAGCACCATGTGTGTGTGTGTGCGTGTGTGTGTATCATTCAGGTTCTAAGGGAAGATTCTCTCTCTCCCTCTCTATCTCTCCAGAATGGACAAGAGTGCTGAGAGCCATGAGTACGTTGGGCGGGTCGAGAAGCACGCCTCTCAGAAGGACTACTCATCAGGATTTGGGGGCAAGTTTGGCGTTCAGAGTGACCGCCAGGACAGCTCTGCCGTTGGATGGGACCACTTGGAGAAAGTCGACAAGCATGAGAGTCAGAAAGGTGAGCCTACATCCATTGAAAAATGTACTTATATTGTTAATGTATTTGTTTTGTTTAGTATACTTAGTGTAATTTGATTTGATTAGTTATCCATATATCATCTTCTCTGATTTGTTAATGACTGATCTCAGTGTTGTGACTACATGAACATTTCTATTACCTTCTGTTTGTACATTTTATTGTCATATTCAATATCCTACTCTTAAGTGTCTGAGTCTCTCTCTCTCTCTCTCTCTCTCTCTCTCTCTCTCTCTCTCTCTCTCTCTCTCTCTCTCTCTCTCTCCTTACTTTTTAAAATATTCCTTTTTTTTTTTAAATACATAAGAGACCACTTACAGTACACATCTTTTCTTAATGACTCGTTTTGTCTTGTCACTCTCCACAGCTCTCTAAAAACATCTCATGTTTCACTATTTGAAATTATACAAATTTTTATAGTATAGAGTGATTTAGTGTTTATTTTGTGTTACTTAGCTAGAATAACATATAATAGAAGTATTTGATTTGTAAGTGTTTCTAAAGCTCTCAAAAATTGTTATCAGAAAATCTAAGGCTTTTATAACCATCTTTATGTTTTTATTACCATATCTGCCAGTGTATAAGATGTGTTCCTATTTATTTGTTATGAATTTATCTATGTATCTTTTTAGTAGGATCAATTATGGACACATCTCTCAACTTTTTTCAAAGTAAAAATGGTGTCTTGTATGCTGGAAAATACATGTGTGAATGATTGAAATATCAGAAGTTTTCTGTTATGCAGTACAGGAGAAACTTATTAGGTCAGCTAGATTTTAATTGTGTGGAAGCAGCATACATGTTCAGATGTGAGGGGTAGCTCATAGCTTTTCTCAAATGTTCGATGAAACACTTCCTTAACTAGGTTTATTATTGAATAACCTAGCCTGGTGTGATCTAAAGCTTTGTGCTTATCTGACCTAGCATCACTCTGCCTGCTTTAGCATTGCACAACCTGTCTGATGTAATATGGCCTAGCCTAGTCCATCCTTACCTTTCCTTTCTCACACTTGAGAACCAAATTTAAATTCAACCCTAATTTGGCATATTTCAGTAGTTTTACTTCCTTTCTCTACTAATTTCAGGCTTGTTTTCCCATGGTTAATATGATTTTGTTCTACTCTGTGGTATTATTAACCATAGTCTTCTAATCCCTTATGCCTGATGTTCATGTTGTTTACCTTTGTTCATTAACTTATCCTAACATCCAAGGTTCATTTGTATTCCATCACTTAGCAGCTTAGCCTGACATCCATCTTCCATCTTTTGTACCTCTTCTCAGCAGCCTCAATATTATGTATGTCACTTGTCAATTGATTTCGTCCAATGCCTCTTTTCTGTTTTCTTATTGATTTACCAAACATAAATCTGATTTTTTCTTTCTTTTTTTTTTTTTTACACTGTGATCTGTTCCTTATTGCCATTGCTTGACAACCTAACCTTAACCTTTAGTCTTTACACCCCCTGTTTTTCCTCACCATTGCTCATGATGCAGGTAAGAAGGTCTCATTATCCTTGTAGATCAGTTTGTTTGCATTGATATCTGAATGTTTGTGCTGCAAGAGACAAAGTGAACAGTGAAATAATAAGAAATGGAAAACACAATAGACTGAATGCTCTGTTTTCCTCTTTGTTGTCATAGATTATTCAAAGGGCTTTGGAGGCAAATTTGGCATACAGAAAGACCGCCAGGATTCCTCTGCCTTGGGCTGGGACCATGTTGAGAAGGTTGAGAAACATGGCTCCCAGAGGGGTAAGCTAAGTGGTAGTGATAGTAGTGGTGGTGGTGAGTATTATGGTGGTGGCAGCGTCCTCCCCTGGTATGCTGACTCATCCTCTTCAAATTTTGATGCAAATTTATCCATGGCAAAACAGTCACAGTTCATTCATGAGTCATGAACTGGCTTTTCTATATAGAAGAGTCATGTACACCATTAGCTTACACTGATCATTCATGTCATCCATCTTATGGCTCTGTCACATGAAAGCTTCATTGACACCAAATTAAGTAGCTTATTTTTTGTGTATGTGTGAGTGAGTGGCCTTGAGATGGTCACGCTGCTGTACCTTGCTTTGCCTCATTTATGTGCAGAGCAAGTCCCCCATGTTGTGATTTGTTGAAGCTATGCAGAGTCAGCCAGGGTTGGAGTCTTGTCCCTGAGCCATTCTAGCCATACTGCACAGGCCTTGCAACAAGCTGTCTATAGTGATGACCAGCTGCTGTGGGGTTGATGTAGCAGCATGGGTCGAATGATGATAGAAAATACAGGATGGTGAATGCTTATATAAAGTAGAGAGAAAAATATCGGTAGATAGACTGCTAGAAATATATAATTTTTGCTTGCTATGTAATTAGCCAGAACTTGAGTGCACAGATTAGTATTGTCTTTTAGCAGTCATGTTTGTTAAGCAGTGTATTATTTACATGTTATTAGGCAGAAGTCATTGTTGAAACTAATGTCTCATCATTTGTCATTGCTCAAATCCTTAAGTAATAGTGATAGAAAAATTATCTTTTATTATAATGAAGATATAGAAGTTAACAACTGGTGAATCATTTAATAAGATTTTCTTATCCATCTCATTTAAAAATGGAAATCTGTCACATTATGCTCATGTTTACAGAAGTATAGATTTCTTGTGCTTTGAATAGTGCTCCTTATTTTAGCATGTCCCACAAAGTCCTTTGTATTGATAGAATATGATAAACAACTAAAAATTCACAACAGAACATACATACTTATTCCTTGTTTTGTTTTCCCCTCAGACTACAGCCAGGGATTCGGGGGCAAGTTTGGTGTGCAGAAGGACCGTCAGGACAAAGCTGCTGCTGGCTGGGACCACATTGAGAAGGTGGAGAAGCATGAGAGCCAGAAAGGTAACACCACCAAGGTGGCTACACTTGTAACATTGCCTTACTGCCTTGCTGTTGATGCCAAGACTTGCCTTTGCCATCACCACCACTACCACCACCACATAAGGAAAATTCCAGCACAACAGTACACCATTTACTTCTTGTCGCACCATCACATCACAACACAAGTGCTCTAGCACCACCAATTTATTGTATTACTATACCAGTGCAGTCTGGTAATAGACACTGTTCCTTCATGCTGCCGTTATATTTCCTTGTAACATTCATTCTTAGCAATACCAATACTGTATGTAAAGAAGTGTATCGAAATTTGCGAGTCATTTTAATTCAATCAGTGGCGGTCGAGATACTACACATATCACCTTTACTTAATTGCATGTTGTGTTTATAGTGTGTGTGTGTGTGTGTGTGTGCGTGTGGGTGTAGCCTCTAATTCTAAGAGAGAGTGTAGTGGGCATGTCTCTCAAGGCACCTGGAAATATGTGCTTACTTCACTTTAATTACACATTGTGTGAATTAATTTATACTATGTATGTCTTGAAGTGCATTTGACACCTTATGTGTTTACCTTGCTTCATTAGCTATTTATGACAGGCAAGAAAAGTGCACCTTGTGTCCTGGATTTTCACTAAATATTGGCAGAACAGATTATTACTCATCCACCAATTGTGTGGGTGTGTGTGTTTGTGTGTGTGTCAAAGCCTGATGGCTCATTGTCTCCCCTCCTATGCATCACTGGACTGTGTTATGTGTGAACTGCTTGCTGCATGTAGACTACTCAAAGGGCTTTGGCGGCAAGTTTGGAGTGCAGAGTGACCGGCAGGACAAGTCTGCTGCCGGATGGGACCATGTGGAGAAGCTGGAGAAACATGAGAGCCAGAAAGGTGAGTACAAAGATAGTTGTTTGGTGCTGCTACCGGGTATGAGTTGAAAGAGTTACATTTTTGGAGTGCTTTAAGTTTAATGATTTTGTATAGTGGAAAGAAGACAAAGTGGGTCAAAGTGAGGTGAATGTGTTGAAAGTAATGGGAAATGTTGAAGACTTAAAATGAAAGGTATTCACAACTGAGAGTGAACTGTGGAAGGTGAGATAGAGATGCTTAGAGTGAACTGAAGAAGATTAGGAGAGCTGAGGGGTATGATGTATTATATAGTGAGTCAATGGATTTGGTAAATTATCAGACAGATTTTCATAATCCAGCAGACATTGATAGATAATCATGATTATATATGCACTGCCTCCTGCCTGTTGAGCTGCTTCCTGTACTGTGTGTGAGCTGCCTCACCTGCTCTGCCCCTCACAGACTACTCGAAAGGATTTGGAGGCAAGTATGGGGTGCAGAAGGACCGCCAGGACAAGTCAGCAGCCGGCTGGGACCACATTGAGAAGGTGGAAAAGCATGACAGCCAGCGAGGTGGGGGAAGGATCTCTCTCATAGACTACATACTGTGCTATCAGAATTTGTTTTATATGATCTGTGTTACTTGTATCTTATTTTCAGGAAGCTGTGATTAAGAGAGACTTTCACATTCCATGATACATAAGATTATAGCAATAGAAGGTATCTTCGAAAGGGCAAATTTTATGCAGGGTGTTGACAGTATTGTTTGCAAGATTACAGTCTAGGGAAAAGTAACACATTGGTTACATTTTTTAAAGATATATTCACCAAACTTGAGTCAATTTGTCTGTGATTTATTCTATCAATCTCACTCAATGCCTTTGGCTTTGCTGACAGCCTCCAGCTGTCCTCAGGACCGGCCAGTTTCTTTTCCCACAGATCACTGTCTCATGATATAGGCCTCTGAAGACCCTGGTGATCCGAGCCTTCAGCTTGACCTTTGTGTTGCAGCTGGATCTATTAGTGTCTCATTCCACTGCACCCGACATAAAGAAGTCAAGGGGGTTGCAGTCAGGTGGGCTTGGAGGCCAGATGTCGGATGAAGTGTGATCGACGAAGTTCTGTGACAACCAGCCCTGGTTCTTCTAGCTGGTATGGCTGGGCACTGAGTCTTGGTGCCACATGTACAGCCTACCTGCAGCTACATGGTCAATCCAGGGCCTCACTACCTTGCTCCGAATGTGGATGTAGCCATTGGTGTTCAGCTTGAGGCCCTCAGGAACACTGAAGACCATGCTTGTGGCTGGAAACGTTGTCTGCATGACTCTGGGCATGTCTTTGGGTGAGACAGTGAGCCACATGTTGTTTTGGGAGTGGATCTTTTGGTCTTGGCAGAAGTTTTTCTTGGAGGAGAACCATATCATGTCTGGCTCCAGTGGGTGTTTCAACTTGATCGGCTTCTTGGCGTACTTCAGTCGCTTTTCCTGCATCGCCTCTGACAGAAATTGTCACCTTCTCATCTTGTATGTAATGCAATGGATGTCCTCATGCACCACCAGCCTGATGAGCTTTTCATCCACACCTTTCGCCCTTGCAGTGGCACACATCAATTTGCTGAGTTCATTGTCGATTATCTCTGAACTTCAGCGATGAACTCTAGTGTTCTGATGGCATTATATTGTCGATCATGTGTTTTCCTCCTTGATGTTGCGTTTTAGTCAAATCTTGCAGTTCCTTTCTGATTTTTTCCACCATCCTCCCGCTGACACTGAGTAAGTCCAAAATATTATTTGTCCTTCCGTTGTGAATTTTAAGATCTTCTGGTTCAAAATTTTCCATAGTCAACTATTTTGCAAAAAAGAACAGAAATATAGTTACTGATTTCATAAAGACAAGACTGACAATGAAAGTAAAATATGCATAAAATTAACAGTTGAAAATTGCAAATAAATATTGTCCACACCCTGTATGCAAAGTGTAGATAGATATAAATGAAGATGTGAATAAGAGATATTAAAGACTGTATGCAACCCGTTGATATAAAGCAAGCACAGGTACCTCTTTTTTTACGTGTTTTTTAATGTGTTTTTTTTATTTTACACATGGTCCAAAATCCAAACAAATTTTTAATTTACATTTTTTCACTTATACTCTGATGTCTCACTTGAGTTCATTTGCACCACTCAAACAACAACAATTACACAAACACACCTGTGCATAGAATATACATATATATATATATATATATATATATATATATATATATATATATATATATATATATATATATATATATATATATAAGTATATTCAATTATGAATGTACACAGTTTATTGGCTCTTTGATAGGGTGAGCTCCCCAGGAGAACAAAGTATGGGTCAGCAACAGACACGGGATGTTTCTGGGTGAAGATTTGTGGCTAGCAAGGGGGAGCGAGGTACAAATGCACACCCCAGATGTGTGTTTGTAATTATGGTTGTAGGAACTTCAGGAAGATATGGGAAACTTCTCTTATTTAGCAGACTTTCTTGTGGTTATTATGTGTGGTCACCATTGTTCATACAAGAGCATGTATGCCCGTCATTACCATCATCATTATCATTATCATTTTCATCATCATCATCATCATCATCATCATCATCATCATCATCATTAGTGACATCTTTATGTGATCTATTTTTTATCCTTACAGGTGCATGTTGAATGTATTGAAATGAGTTGAGATTGACTTGTGTTATGTTTTGCCACGTAATGATTGCTTCTTTCAAGTGTGTGTGTGTGTGTGTGGGGGGGGGGAGGGATGAGTAGTCTTGGTTACTAATATTGACTAATATTGTTTAACTGACTGGTGTGTTTGGGGAATGTCTAACAGCAAATCTTGGAACACTTACAATGTCTTTTTTTTGTCTTTGTTTTGAGCAGCGTGTATGTGTATGCGTTTGTAAATGGCACCTTTTCTCAGCAGGGTATGTTGCCTTCATTGCTAGATGAATTATTGGTATTATTATTTTCATTATTACTTTTCATCCTTCTTAGGTGAAGGAAACTCAGTGATTTAGTAATTCATTCAATTCTTATATAGTATAGTGTTATTTATTATGTTTTGTTTTCAAAGCCACAAATTCAATGCCTTTGCTGAATTCTAAGCTAAAGATTGATCATGTTGTTGCCTTGCTATGTAATTTTAAGTCTCCTCTGTTGTTTGTATTCCTATTCTATTCTTTTTCTATCTGTTGCTTGCTACTTTCTTGTTTCCATTAATTTTCCTCTTCTTATTTCAATTTACCTATTTTTTCTCTGTGTGTTTTTTTCTTTTAATTTTTCCTTGCATCCTTTCTCTTTCTTCTTCCAAAATTCCTGTTTCTTATTTCCTGGTATGTTTTGCTCTACCAATTTTTAGGTCATCATTTTCATAACCTTTATTGAACAAATCTGGCTCTTTACTCTCTCTCTCTCTCTCTCTCTCTCTCTCTCTCTCTCTCTCTCTCTCTCTCTCTCCCTCTCCCTCTCCCTCTCCCCCCCCTCTCTGCATCGCTTGCCCCAGCTTAACTTTTGTGCTTCATGCAGACTACGCGAAAGGCTTTGGCGGCAAGTTTGGCGTTGAGTCTGATCGGCAAGACAAGTGTGCTGCAGGCTGGGATTACGTGGAACAGGTGGAGAAGCATGAGAGCCAGAAAGGTAGGGCTTGAGAGAGAGAGAGAGAGAGGGGTGGGGGCTTAAAATAGAAGAAATTGGATATAGAGAAATAGAAGTGATTGAAACAGGCATTTTTATCCATTTATTTATTTTTCATATAAGAGGATAAATCTGGCCAAGGGTAATAAATCAAAAGGCCCACTGAGATGCCAGTCCACAAGCAGATCCAAATGAGTTTGTGGGTTATACATGTTTTGCCTTTTATTTTTACCCGGCAGACTACGCACATGGGTTTGGAGGAAAGTTTGGTGTGCAGAAAGACCGTCAGGACAAAACTGCTGCTGGCTGGGACCACATCGAGAAGGTGGAGAAACATGAGAGCCAGGTGGACCACTCAAAGGTATGCTCCTCTTATCATGTAGCAGCACCTGAAAAAAAATAATAAATAAATGATAAAAATAACTTACATAACTGAAGAATTAAGTTGTAGAGCAAATCCATAGCACTATTGAAAGGGTTGCGTGCATGACATACCTGGCTCTTAATCCATTAATTCACTGGAATATTTTTCTTGCATCACACCAAATTGCCATGAAAGAAGTTCATCAAAGCAGAAACAAACAGACCACTTGATACAGACTAAGGATGATGGAAGTACAGCTTGATTTTGAAAGATTTTTCTTCATATAATGTTGCATTGTCAGGGATTTGGAGGGAAGTTTGGAGTCCAGCAAGACCGTATGGATTCATCAGCCCATAAGTTTGCTGAGCCGCAGGGAGGAGTGGGAACCAACTACCAACGCACCAAGCCAGAGGTCAAAGGTGAGAGGGAAAGGAGGACATCAAGGATAAAATATAACTAATTTGTACCTTATAGGTCAACAGTTACAAGATCCCTCAATGAAATGATCTTAAATTTGGTTAAGTTATACAATTTACAGCTTTTGGGGCTGTTTATGTTTTCAGATTTAGTAATTTTGAACCTATCTTTCTGGTATTTTAGTTTATCTTAAGAAAACATTATTTTCATGTAAAGTACTTGTTGTAGGCTCAGAAAAAGCATCAAGCCTACGAGCACGATTTGAGAACCTGGCAGTAGAAGAGGAGAAGAAGAGGAGTGAACAGGCAGACCTAGACAAGAAAAAACGCTTTGAAATGGATCAGGCTCTTGTTCAGAAGGAGAAGGCTAAGTTGGCAGAACAGCAAGAGGAGGAGGCAGTCAAACTCAGGAAGAAGCATGAAGAAGAGGAGAGGCAAAGAGAACTGAGTAGACAAGAGCAGATCAGGTATGTGTGTGTGTGTGTGTGTGTGTGTGTGTGTGTGTGTGTGCATGTGTGTGTGTGATAGGCAGTGTTGAGGAATTCACTATACTCATATTATTGTAACTTTCCGGTATGTAAAATTAATAGATATATTTATTTGTGTTGCCCTGACTGTAGTTCCACATCATGTCATTGTGTCTGTGATAGTTTTGTACACTGTCTGCACTCAAGTCACTCATGTGCCACACTAAGAGCCACACTACACTTTCAATCAGCTGGTCCCTGTTTAAAAGTTTGCTAACTGATGCTACCTATACTAGAACTTCTGTGTGTGTGTGTGTGTTTGTGTGTGTGTGTGTGTGTGTGTGTGTATGTATATGTGTGTGTGTGTATGTATATGTGTGTGGGTGTTTTTTGTTTTTGTTTTTTTGTTGTTAATTATTCATCTTCAAGCCTCAGTTATTCATGAGTTGCTACATACACCCATTGCCACTGAAAATGGTACTTTAATGTTCTTGTTTTGTTTTGTTTCACACACATTGATGTTTTTTGTTTTATTTCTGCTGTGAGAAATGTTGAGGCATTCAGCTGGCACCTCATTAAAGGTAAAGTTCTTTTGACAAAGCTTTTCTTCTTTTGGAGCAGATACTTTCACTAGGATGGAATCGTCATTATTTTCACGTTGTCTTTTCAACCAACTTCTCACTCCAGATCCAGAGTACTCAAATTGTGATTTTCATTGTTACTTGTGTTTCAGAAAAGCAAGAGAGGAGGCTGCTCTGCCTGAGGAGGATGCCCACTACCTTCAGGATGCTGCTGCTGCTGCTGCTGCTGTTGCCTCCTCCAATTCCATCACCACTCCTGAACAGGTGGGGTCCCTCCTCTTCCTGTCTTCCTCTTCTTCCTTCTTCTCCTCTACCTCCTCTACCCTCTGCCTCAACTGGGCCAGACAGACAAGGTCCCTGATGAAAGGTTGTTTGTTACACACACACACACACACAACATATACACACACTTACACACAATGCACACACACACAGCACAAAACACACACACACACACACACACACACACACACACACACATACACACACACACACACACACACACACACACAGCACAACACACGCACATGTGTGTGTGCACATTCTCTCTTGAACTCCTCTGTCTCATAGGTTAAATACAGAGGACTAGTAAAGGGACTCTTGACTTTTTGTGATATGACTATCCAACAGATTGGCTCTCTACTTTTCCTTCTCGCCCTCTTCCTCCTCTTTGTACTCGTTATCCTCCTCCTCCTTTTCTTTTTTTTCTTCTCCTCCTCCTCTCCTCTCCTCTCCTCCCCTCTCCTCTCCTCTCCTCTCCTCTCCTCTCCTCTCCTCTCCTCTCCTCTCCTCTCCTCTCCCTCCTCTCCTCTCCTCTCCTCTCCTCTCCTCTCCTCCTCCTCCTCCTCCTCCTCCTCCTCCTCCTCCTCCTCCTCCTCCTCCTCCTTGTTTTCCATAATCAATGACTGATATTTATTGTTACTTTTTTCACTTAAAAATGCACACGTGCACACACACACACACACACTTTCTGCAGTGGTTAGCACGCTCAGCTCACAACTGAGAGGACCTGGGTTCGAGTCCCAGGTGTGGCGAAGCAAATGGCCAAGCCTCTTAATGTGTAGCCCCTGTTCACCTAACAGTAAGTAGGTATGGGATGTAACTCAAGTGGTTATGTCCTTGCTGTCACAGTGTGTACTATGCAGTGTAGTCTCAGTCCCATCTGAAGATCACTCTATGAGCTCTGAGTTTCATCCGTAGGGAAATAGGTTGACTGGATGACCAGTAGGCATTTGTGGTCAATATCACACACACACAGAGGCACATGAGGGATTCAAAGAAGTCGTGGTGCATAAGCAAGATGTTGGCAAATTATTGGGAAGTTTTGATATAAGAAAAGCAACAGGACCGGGTGGAGTGTCAGTTTGGATGCTACAGGAATGCAAAGATCAGCTATTATAGCAGAGCCAACTTGGGAAGTGATTACCAGCTCAATAGAGGAGGGGAGGGTGCCACAAGAGTGGAAGAGGGCCAACAAAGTGCCCATTTATAAAGGAGGAAAAAAGACTGACCCACCAAATTATAGACCTGTGTCCCTAATAAGTGTTACAGCAAAATCTGAGATACTAATTAAGAGAAATGGGTGAGATATTTGGAAGAAAATGGAGTTATATCAAATAGACGATTTGGATTCAGACAAGGAAAATCGTGTGACAAACCTGCTGAGTTTTTATACCCGAGTTATTGAAGGAGTCCAAAATGGAGATGGATGCTGTCTTCCTAAATATCCAAAAAGCATTTGATAGAGTTCCACACGGAGACTCTTATGGAAACTGAAGCAAATAGGTGAGCTAAGAGGGAAAATATTAGAATGGATGCAAGATTATTTGAAGGATAGAGAAATGAGAACTGTAATCAGAGATGCAGCTTCAAGTTGGAGAAATTTAACAAGTGGAATACTGCAGGGGTCAGTCTTAGCACCCATAATGTTCCAGATATATGTAAGTGACATGCATTATTGTATGACCATCTATATGAACCTATTTGCAGATGATGTCAAATTAATGAGAGTTGTTAAAAACATTAGTGATTGTTAAAGATTACGAGGTGATATAGACAAGATCTATGAATGAAGTAAGAGGTAAAAATTGGATTTCTATGCAAAAAAATGCCAATTTCACAAGTAGAATTCAGTCTCCCCAAAAATGTCATATAATAAAACTTGGGAAAATTGTAAAGAGTAGTAAGTCTGAGTAAGACCGTAAACCAGGAAGCATTAGGTCACATGAGAAAGATTTATAATTAACTGTTACCAAAAGACCAGAAGTGAAGGGGAAGAAATCTATTGCCAAACACAAGTATAGTCTTTCATTTGATCAGTAAGGAAATGGTAAATAAAAAAGAGGAAATACATTACTCATATGATCAATGTACATATATTCAAGGTGGAATCTGTACTGAAAAAAGGTTCAAAAGCTACTGAGAATGACCATAATATGAGTGGGTTATCAAATGTAGGAAGAAAGATTTATTGAGCTTCAATTTTCATTAATAGAGGAGTGTGAAAATTCTAATATGATTGTGTAGTACAGTCACATCATAGATAATTGAAAGGTTGACATTAATGAGCATTTAGTATCTCGACCATTATTATTAAGAAGAAACAGGAAAATAATGTATAAGAAAAGTTTAGAAAAGAGATATGAGAGACATCAGCTTTCTGGGGTGGGCAATTCTCGAGTATTTTATGGAGGAGTTGTGTGTTAAAGTTTTCAATAATATATACATATGATTAGAGAGTTAAAGAACAAGATGCATTCATCTTAATTCACTAAGAACATTTAGGTCTTAACAACACGTTCACATATGTACATATAACATTGATATGTGGAACAGTAGTAATAGTAATCTTTTGCATCTTTTAATAATTTTTAGTATGTAGTATTTCAGTCTTTGTTTTTTTAAGTTTTAATGGTCTTCATTATCATTTTTCCTACACACTGAGTAGAAGAGGAAAGGTCCAAGTGAGGTGGAAGAAAGTGACTGAGAGCAAAGTGTATACATGCACAAAAGAAACAGTGAAAGATTACCACTTCTGATTATTGCTGTGGTAGAACATTTGAAGAGAATAACTTAATGAAACTGGGGCACTGCTTCTTTATTTGAGGACATCCCAAAGTTTTAAGCTGGGCTGTGCCTTTTATACAGACACGGGCATGGTATCACTCTTGGCAAGAATTGATGAACTCAGTCTTGAATGGCAAGATTTTACTGCCACAATGTCTTTATCTTTGGCTTTGATTGGTGAGTTAAGTTCTTGTTTGATTTGAGATCTTTTCAGTTACCATTGAACAGTTGGTCAATTTCAGTGGAATTTGGATGTGTAGGATGTGTTCATCAGTTGATCTCAATTATATTTATTGTATCTTTGACACTGAGCAACAACAATATCTTTCTTGAGATTCTGTGTTCACTAACAAAACCCAGAGGCAATGCAAGAAAATAATTACTTTGTAGCCTCAGTCCTGCATGCTTATTAATGGAAAGAAAGAGGGACCATCTGGAGCCATGAGACAACCCAAGAACTGCCCAGTAGTTATGAGTCAACCAAAACACATCTCATAATCTTTGCTTTTAAGATTCCAAGTAAACTGAAAGGACATTGTGACAAGTACATTTGCCGGTGTTGGTTGAGTAGGTGAAGTATTACTTGTCAAGACTTGGTATTCAGCTGCTGCTCACCATTTGCTGTTTATACTGTGGCTTGTTCAATATTGCCAAGTGTGATGCCAACTTTTGTGTCCCATTTTCATTCATTTTCTTGAAAAGTCTTCTTCATTATGAGGTAACATTAAAATCTCAGAAAGAGAGAGGAAGTGTAACAGTAACGTTAGGACCTTGTCTGAATCTGTGATCCCATTCTGCCTTTTGCCTTCCTATCCTTCATCTCTTCTTCATCCTCCTCCAATGCTCTCCCAGCTTGCTGCTTACTGTGCTTTTCCTCTCTCTGTGATGACTTTCTTTTCCACTACTACTACCACCAATCCTCTCCCTTCTGCCACTTCCAGTCCTCATTTCAGTGCTGTTCTATCTTTTATCACTTCCCTTCCCATATCATATCATGTATCTTTTTTGTTTTGTTTTTCCATTATGCTTTTCAATGTGCTTCAGGTCTGTGTTGCCTTTTTCTTAAATATTTTTGTGTCGGTGTATTTTTTTTAAATAGTAAACACTTGGTAATAATTGAGTGGTAATTTTTTCTAGATGTTTGTTTTCATAGCGCTTTATAAAATGCCATAAATCTGCTGGCTACTTATTTTGTTTATTTGTTATTTTTTGCCTCCTTAGAGCTTTAGTTAATGTCTAATGGTTAAAAAACTAATTATTTATATGTTAACTTTATAATTTTTGCTTAATATTTTTTTACTCAGCAATATCTTTTTAATTGATTTATTAATATTTTAAGGCATTGGTTTCTCTAGCTGCAAGCAACTAGATTTAGCCTGTCAATGTTGGTGTCATGTATGAGGTGAGGCTGGTGGATGTTGTAGCTGTGGTAGTGATCCATGTTATGATGCCTTGAATGGTACAAAAATGACCATAACATACCATATTACAAGGCCTAGATTGGTGTTTATGCAAGCATATTTACACCATCACCTATCCCCACTTCCATCTTTTATTTTTCATGGTCTCAGATTTATATTGGTTCCATATCTTACAACTCAACTCCTCCATCACTCAAAATGTACGTACTGTACCTGTGTTCCTTCCTCCTCACTACCTTCTTTCATCCTTGCACTTACCCAGTCCACAAGGAGTGCCTTTACTACTTTGTTTCCATTTCTCCATTGGCATCTCTTTCTTTTCCTTCTCTCTCCCGTACTTACCATCCAAGCATCTTCCCTTATCCTTCCTTGGTGTTTGTGTGACAATGGTCAAAATTGCACAGCCTTTACCAACAAAACCCGAAGACTGACAGACAGCCTGATGGTGACAGCACAACACATCCTCCAGGCACACCCATCACATCACATCAGCATGAACTGTATGTGTGGATGTCCTTAAGTATATGTGCACCTTTCATGGCCTGTGGAATCCCACCACCCTCTCACTCCCTCCCCTCCCCCTATAGATTGTATGTATGTATGTGTATTGTGCTACAGCTCCAAGCACACACTCCAGTAAGTCAGGCACATGTAGGGGCTCAGTGTGAGGTGAGCATCTGGTGAGGTGGTGCCAGTAAAGGCCAGCAGTGTTTAGTTCTTCATCATACATTCTGTGACTCCATGGTCTGTTTGGTGACATGACAAGCTCTCTCTGTACTTTAAAGTACTTACACTAGACTTGTGTGAGTTCATCTTCTGGGAGATTTGTATATGCTGGGAAACAGTATGGAACATAGGAAAAGATCCCTTCCTCTTTATTTTTTTTGAGACACTCTAATATATGTCTATGTGTAGTAACCATTTTCATGTGAGTAGGAGTCCTTTTGTGTGTTGATGTACTTCCACAGGACTCTTGGTGTTTCCTGTATTTAGCTGAAAACAATACCAGTGCAACATGTTTCTTTATGGTAGATAGTATTACCCTCCCCCTCCCTAAGCAGCAGATATAGCAGAGGCAGCTTCAACAACAACACTTGAAAAGATTGTCTTGGGTGGGTGGCTGGCTGGCAAATGGTGTGTGAGTGAGGCCATTCTAATGCTTGTTCTGTGTGAGGGTTTGGGCAAAGACTGTGTTTGGTCTTTGTATGGTTTGTGAGTGGAGTGTGTGTGAATGTGTGAAGGTATGGATTGAGGCATTCAGTGAAGCAATAGTGAACAAAAGAAACATAAGAAAAGGGAATTAGAATGAGAGGAATGAAGTGAGTGAGTATGTGAATGAGTGTTGCAAGTAAAGTAAGGTTATGAGTTACTTATACTTAGTGTTATCATCTCTGTCCTATTAATTTTGCTACCTAAGGACACATGAATATGGTAATATCCTTTGCAAATTATTGGCTCTGTGTGGCATACTGACTTTGTATTCCTAGCAAAACATTTGTGTGTTTGGAAGATATATGTAGGATTATATAGATGTAAGTAGTAATCCAAAGTAATGAGTGTTTTACTAGGAATTCACAAAGTCTCTATTCCACTCCTAGTAAAAGAAGACAGACACACACACACACCCTGCAAGTGAGTGTCACAGTGATATTGCATTGCCATATTCATATGTTCTCAGGTAACAAAACTGCTGGGAAAGATTGGGTGATATCAAGTACAGCAAAGTGAACAGATGAATGGAAACCTGCAAGAGCAAATCAAAATAATGTTTGAGTAGAGAGAGAGAGAGAGAGAGAGAGAGAGAAAGAAAGTGATAAGCATGTGAGTGTGTAAATAATTAAGATTAAGGTTATTGATAAATGGCTAGATGAGTAAGCAAAAGAGTGAGGGATTTAGAGATAGATAGATGGCAAGCAAGCAAACATTGGCTGCCGCGCCTGCACACTGGTTGCTTGGTTGATTGGTTGGTAGGCGGAGCGGGCAGCAGCGGAGGAGGCGGCCTTCAGGGCAGAGAAGGAGCGACTGGAGGCTGAGGTGCGCAGGCAAGAACTCCTCCTAATGGGCGACACTCCCCAGGTGACCCTCCCTCCCTCCCCTCCCTCCATTACCTACATTCCTTCCTCCATTCCTCCTCCATTCCTCCTCCTCCTCCTCCTCCTCTTCTTCCTCCTCCCATCGGTTGTCATCATCATCATCATTACCCTTCCCTGTGTTACTCATCATCATTTTTCAGTGTGTTTGTCATTCTTTCTAACACATCTCTCCTGAGTCTCATCATCATCATCATCATCATCATCATCATCATCATCTTGGTTAATTCATCAATAGTGATAATAATAATAATAGTAATAATAATAATAATAATAATAATAATAATAATAATAATAATAATAATAATAATAATAACTGCTTTGTAAACAGCTACCATAACTAAATCCCCTCTAAATTGTATGTCATGCCTCCCACAGTGTGTTTGAGAGAGAGAGAGAGAGAGAGAGAGAGAGAGAGAGAAAGAGAGAAAGAGAGAGCAGTCTGCAACTGTGGCACACTATTATAAAGTGTTTGTATACACACATACACACACACACACACACACACACACACACACACACACACACACACACACATAATACAATTCTGCAAAAAAAAAAACTTATACTTTAAGTTTGAGAG
>CM035190.1:1075593-1100652 GCA_020233015.1 Callinectes sapidus | reverse complement strand
TCCTCCTCCTCCTCCTCCTCCTCCTCCTCCTCCTCCTCCTCCTCCTCCTCCTCCTCCTCCTCCTCCTCCTCCTCCTCACTCCAATCTTCTCACTCCTCACTCCTCACTCCTCACTCCTCACTCCTCTTCCTCCTCCTCCTCCTCCTCTGCCTTGTGTGAGTCAGATGAGGGAGGGAAGAGCTTTTATGAATACTATTATCTGTTACTTCACTGTTATAATGACTCTTCCCTTTCTGGTATTTTGCCATGGTGTTGTCTTCCCTCTGTTCATTATGTCAGTTTTTGGTAGTTTAGTCTAGTTTCCTCTTACCTGTTCTTTGGGGTCTGTTTGTGTGTGTCCTTGTTATTTTATTTTCTATTTATACATGTATTTGTCTGTTAGTCTTTTTTTTATTTGTTTATTTGTTACTGTTTTATGATTTATTTCATTGTTTTCGTCCTGTCTGCTTTTACTGTTTCCTCTTGTTGCTTATATTATCTTTGTTAGGGTATCTGCATTCTCTCTCTCTCTCTCTCTCTCTCTCTCTCTCTCTCTCTCTCTCTCTCTCTCTCTCTCTCTCTCTCTCTCTCTCTCTCTCTCTCTCTCTCAGAAGGTACTCAGAGATAACCAAATCAGCTTTTCTTTCACATTTTCACTTTACTGTTGAGAGGGAATATTGTTTTTGCTGTTTATACTAACAAGCTTTGTGCCTCAGCTGCCAAAATTATGCTGAAGCCTCATTGCTTGGGTATTGCCATGTTTTTTTTTCATGGCTGATTTTTGCACCTTTTCACCGAGCATTGGTATGAGCAGCACTTCTTGGAGAGAGTGTGGATTGCAGGGGACACAGCAACAATACACAAAATTTTGGCCTATTGGTTCACTGGGAGAAGAGAATGAGAGTTGATAGATGGGTTACAGTTTTTTGTGACAGGGAAAACAGGGCAGCATTATATGTATGTATGTGTGTATGTCTATGTGGCATGTGGTGCCGTGTTGTGTGTCGCAGCATGGCAGCGGCCACGGTGTGGCAGCAGGTTACTGTTGCTGTGAGATGCATGTCATGTAGTCCTGAGTTATGTTTGTTCACCCGTCCAGCTTGAATCCTGTGTACTGTTGCTAATCATTAGTGTTGATCTATACACATTTGTTTAAACATTTTACTATTGAGACACTGCCTTCTCTGCTGATTGAGCACTGATAACTAAAATAAAAAGGTAAGATTCGTGTGATATTATTGATGACTGATTGTAATCGAAATGTTTCTTCCTTCCTTCCCTTCCTCTGCCTCCCTACTTTCCTTCCTCCCTGTGTTATTGGGAGACAGAGCCCAGTGGTTACCCATCAGGAGGTGGCTGCTGCACCCCCTGCTGCTTCCTCCCCCCCACCACCTGCACCAGCCACAGGTGCCCCACAGGATGAGTCCATGGGCATCACAGCATTTGCTCTGTTTGACTACCAGGCCGGTGAGTGGTAGAAGTGGTGGCATTAGTGAAGCAAAGGCAGTGTCTGTTGAGCAAGCATTTGCTGTTAGTGTTGAAAGCATGGACATTTTAAAAACAAGAGGTCATGTTTGAAGTTAGCTGGTAATATTGTTGTGAAGATAGTGAATTTCCAGAAGAATCACTAGATTACGTACTTTCTTGTAGCATCTTTAGTCTTTTGACCGTCGAAAGGAAGATTACTCATGATGTACATATTAGTACATCATCAGGCGTAGTATTATCATGTGTTTTATTTGCTTGTTTCAGCTTCAGAGATCTTGCCATGAGCTAATGCCTCTCCCTTTTCTACAGCTGATACAGATGAGATCTCCTTTGATCCTGATGACATCCTGACCAACATTGAAATGGTAAGCCACTGTCTGACTTGTTATTTTTTGCTTTCCATTGGTTTCCTTTCCATCTTGCTTCTAATCCATTTAGCCATGTCAGAAGAAGTTAGATACGTCTGTTGTCTTTGTTTTGATCAGGGTGTTTATGTTATTGTTATGATCACAAGCAAACCATGTCTTTCTTATCAGTTATAGAGTACAATCAGAGTGTTTATCAATGTATGTATCAAGCAAACAAAAGGTTCACTGTATTGCATCCAACCTTGAGTGCCATGCTTGTCATGCTATGTCTTCTTAACAGTTGCATAACTTAGCCCAGATGGAATAACACAGACACAACATATCCAATGTCAGACATAACAATATTACTCCCCTCCACTTTTTTGTCACTTTCATGCTTTTGGTTTACTTAATGATGTAATGGAATTCGTGGAAAGACATTGGCTAGGGTTGCTATTGTTTTCTTGTCTCATTCTCTGTATCTCGTCTCAAGCTGTATCAAGAACTCTCAGACCAGTAAACTGGTGTGCGTGTTTGTCCACAGATTGATGAGGGCTGGTGGCGTGGCTGGTGCAATGGCCAGTATGGACTTTTTCCAGCCAATTATGTTCAGCTACACAGCCCCACACAGTGAGGTCAGCCGCTCTGGGGGACTGAAGGTCACTCCAGACATAGATGACACACAGCCAAGTGGATTAGACGCCTTATACCACCACAGCGCCACCCCGGCTCAGCTGACGGCTGACAGAACAGAGCATCAATGTCAGCTGCAAGGAAGGCTTTCATTGTTGTTGCAATTGTTGAGGTAGACACTGTAGACTCTTTGTGATACAAATCAGGAAGTTATTGTTTTTATAAAGAAGCTGCAGTTGCCAAATTGTTACAGTATTTTTTATTACTATCTCAGCTGATCGCTGTTTTACTGCTCATGATAACACAGGCTTAGGCCATTGCTTTGAGTCTTGCTAGGTGGTGAGATAGAGCAACCTGCCTGCCAGGTACTATATACAAAGTCATTAATTAGGATGGTCTGATTGTACCAACTGCTCACACTAGGCAGGTTTTGGCTGTATTGTCACCTTTGACAATTTTTTTTTTTATTTATACCCTACTTACTGAGTTTTATTTGGTGCTCTTTTATTTTGATGATGCAGTTAGAGACAACAGAAGCTCTTCAGTCTTCACTATATAGGTTTGTGCTATTCTGCTGTTTTCTCTATCCTAATTTTTGTTATTTAGTTACATAGGTTTTTATATATGTTTTTAATATATATAATTTATCAAATTGTTGGGGTCCTGCTATTGAGCTAATAGATTATTACAAGGTGTGCACATGTGATTATAAATGAGTGCACATGGCTGTACCCCTCACATCCGTGAAGGTGTATCAGGTCACACTGATACGTGTGTACATGGGTGTGTATGTGGCTGTGTATATTTGATAGTGCATATGATTGCTTTGTATCATCAGAGGCTCACACAAACATTACAAATTTTTGTGCTAGTTGCATTAGGCAAGTAGATCATAGTTATTCAGGAGGAATGCCAGACAAAAAAAGCATTTTTAGCTTTACATAATTTTGATCTTTGGACAATCTATGTAAGAAACAATTTGATACACAGCTTCTTGAAAAGATTTAAAATCTTCCATCCACACAGTGGTAAATGACTTTTCTAAGGACTAATTTCATATGCAGTGGCTAGAAAAGAAGTGAAGCAAACAGCATGTAAAGACAACTTGTGGTGCAACAAACTGGTACAGTTCTGATCCTATTCTTCCTCTTTCTCCTTGTCACTTACCCACCAACCCTGTACTTAGCATGAATAGTTAGATCAAAGCATGAATGTTTCAGTCATAGGCAAAATTGGCCATATATTTGTTAACATTAATACAGATTGATAGCACCAATATACATATACTTCTCCAGGTTTAATAAGCTCTAGGCAAGTAAGCATGCACTGTTAATTTCTTAATCAAGCAAACTTTTTTTTCTGAAGTGGGATAGATGAGACATGTAGAGATATCTACATCATGGCCTGGGGAGGACTGAATCAGGTATATAATCATGGGAGGAGGTTTCAAGTCTCCACACTCCATAATTTAATGACTTTTTATATGATGCACAATGGATATGAAGATAAGTTTTCTGCATCTCATGGCCTATAATTACCAAGGGCTTATTAAAGAAAGAGAGAAGATAAACAGTACCTCAGACTTACATTTGCAGTGATTGTGTAAGTAGTAGAGCAAAAATTAGATTGGTTAATATCCACATAAACTGATCTGAATTTATGTGAAATTTTTCTTCAAACTAAGTCTGGCATAGGAAGACTAAAGTTAACATGAAGATGATAGAGAAATAAAGAGAGAAGGTGAAATTGACACAATATTTGCATTAATAAGAGCATGGGGAGTGAGATGTTCCTGGCTCACTCAGACCAAAAAAGCAGCAAACAGTCAAGTGTGTTTGTCTTGCAGTGGCTGAGTGTAAGCATAAGTATCAAAAATAGTACAGTAACAAACAGTGTCCTCTTATTTTAATTACTGTTGGTTCCTTTTGTGTTGTTTGAATTATGCCTATTAATCAAACATTATATTAAGTGTAAGGAAATGTCAAAATGTGTTTTTAGTCAATTTACAAAATATTTCACTTGGTGTCTATTATAGTGTCTGGTATGTAATTTTAATGCCTCTTAGATCAAATAATGTTGTGTCTTCTTGGTACAGTCAGGTCACAAGTTGATTAACCTTCATTCATTTGTGCGGTGGCAAGCTTTCTTCCTTATTGTTATGTTCCCTGATCTCAGTGGTGAGTCTCCCAACAAACCCTGACAATTAGTGGATCAGGTGACATCAAGGGAAAACAATACTGAGAGAGAGAGAGAGTGTGTGATGTGTTATTTGACCTATGGCCGTGACTGTACTGTTTCAGTGTTACAGAGTTTTAGTAATCAATTTACAATATATACAGCTTGAATTCACTGGAGAATAAACATGCATCAGGGATTGGGATGTGATCTAGGGAAGAGATATGATTGTATGTTATAATAATGGCTTCCACTTCAGAATGGTAGTGATACTTTTCAGTGCGCGAGGATTATGAGTGAATGGTGAGGTGAAGGACTGAATGCCTTGTGTTTATCAACATAGCTGTACTCTTCTTGATGAATGACAGGTCTTTCCTTCATCGCATTGCGGGTCAAGGAAGGAGAACTTTAATTCTCGAGTTGAAAGGGTCTTTGGGGAACAATTTCGTATGAGTAATGGATATTTTGTAATCCGTTTTTATTTAACATGTATACCGATTTTTTTAATTCTGCCGCCTTGGAAAGAAAGAAAAAAAAAAAAAACATAATATTGGTCATTATGGTTATAAGGAGTCTTGTTTTACTATATTTATGGATGTTATTTTAAGCATTTTGATGGTGTTGAGCGAAAGTACTTTTGGTGACGGCAAAGTGTATGGAGAACGTTGAGCGGTCATTGATCGGCCGCGTAACTGCGTCATATCGCTATAACCTTTAGTACTAAAATTCTACTTCCTAACAAACTACTTCTTGCTCACTGGTGGGCAGGAATTGATGTTCCGACAAAGAAAACAATGATTCCTATTAGTATATTTTATTGTGCGGACAGAGTAATAAAATAAATATATGTAGACATGTTTTTAATAATCAATGTTGCCAATTGCCATTTTTAATGTTTTTCCTCTTTATTTAAAGTGTATTTATTAAGGGTAATTTAGATATGAATAAAAGCTGATTAATCATTTGTATGGTTTTATTTGTAAATATTTGGATGTCCAAAGATGTAGGATTTCTTTACTGAACAAAAACGCTCTTCTGATATTTTGCAATAAACATCTATGGTGGAAAAATGGGATTTATGTTTCTATAGGGTACATTTTGTGTCGCACAGGCACAGGGTGAATGGGTACTGCAGAGAATATATGTGGCGCTTGCAGACCGCGCAGCAATCATGGGATACTACGCTAGTAGGCCTAGGCTGGGGTAGTGGTAGTAGGCCTACTATTTATTGCGTAAAACAGAAGGTTATCTTTCTTCTGTATGCCTTAGAATGTAAAGTTCATATTGAAGTTGGGAAAGGAATGGGTAACAAAGCAAAATAGAATGACATGGAGTTTGAGTAAGGGAAATATTGGTGTCGCAATGTTTTATACTAGTTAGGGATGAGTTACACCCTCAAGCGATTGTAAGATGAACAAATATACCAAATCAGAGACATCATATGATTGTATTATAACATATGAGAGTTATTTTAAGTCATGAGTCAAAATGATAGCCTCAGGGAAAAGACAGTTATAATGAATATAAGTATTTGACAAACAGTGCGGAAATATGAACGCTGGCATGATAACAAAATGTACTGATATATAGTGAGGTGTCTATAGGTGATAATGTCCACTTTAACAGTATTTTCAGGGTGAAGTGCAAATATTTTGCTTCAAAATTAAAATCGAAAATATGATCCTGTATGAAACGTTTAGTGGCGCGTCTGTTTGTCCCAAACAATAACAACCAAAACATGCACGAAAAAACTTAAACATAGTAATAAGGCAGTTAAAGTAAAGCTTAAAATAGTTTGAGATGACAGCAGAAGAGCTGATCAGGATGTAAAAGGGGGAAATTTGTTGAAATTTTTATAATATGATGTAAGGAAAACAGACGCAGCCTTCTAGGCGTGCGCAGTGCGGGGCGCCGTGCTCGAGGCCCCCGTGGCGGCGCTCCAAGATGGCTGACCTGTAGCACCCACAGCACACTCCCGCTCCTGAAAATACCCTGTCAGATCCACACAAATTGGTGTTAGCTCCCCGCACTCCCACCGGGCAAGCCTGTACGTCCAGCTGACACCCCTGAGCGGCCGTGGGCAGCAGGACACAGGCAGAAGTCGCTGGAAAGGGCCAGTAACAGTGTTGATGTGGGGCTGAACCTCCATGTTTACATTATTTTGAAGCGGCGATATTAGTGTTTGTGAGTGTTGTGGTGGTTCTCGAGGGTGACATGTGAGGCGTGAGGAGCCCCTTGCGTCCTCCCATACAGGATTTACCCCAGCGTGGCCAGACAGCAAGGCAATCACACTACACAGCGGAAGGGAAGGTAAGCAAACAACGGACTTCTGTTATTTTACCATTTACTTCACTCACCACTGATTGACCAACACATTCTACTGACCTATCGTCTATTTATCCCTTCCCTAATGTCTACCACCGGTACTCGTGAAGATCTAGTCGAAAAACACGTACTTTTATAACCTCCACTTAACACTTCGCTTTTGACGTTATTTCTGCGGCAATGACATCTTTTCCTTCTCTGTATTTGAAATCCCAAGAATATATCGTAGTGGGGAATGTAAGGGGAGGTGGTATTCGTGATTTTGGGGACGTTTAAGGGACTCAGGGATGGTTTGTGAAAAGGGGCGGGAAGCGATGGTCAGCCAGTCCCGTCCCGTCCCAACCTCCTCTTTCTTTACTTTTCAAATGTCCGATGTTGTCTTTGGGCGTCCCTTGGCAGAGGAGCGAGTGAGAGATTGATACGATTAGTGTGGTTAAGAAGGTGCATATGTGAGCGTATCAGTCTGTGTTTGTATGTATGTATGTATGTGTGTGTGTGTGTGGTTTGCCATTTTGTTTGTGGTGTTCCCCTCTCCCCCTCCCCCCTCTCTCGTTCAAAGGTGGTGGTGGTGGTGGTGGCGTGTGGTAGGATTGAACACGTACGTAGAGGTGTGGTACTGCGTGGTATGTGACAAGTTAGCGATGGTGAATTGGTGAGGATTTTACTTCTCGTAGTTCGGAGTGGTAGCACTGAGCGTGTGTGTGTGTGTGTGGAGACAGACATCTTAGTCCGAGCCAGTTGTGTTAGGTAGACTGGCTATATTTAGTAACTGGCCATATTTTTAGATGAAACTCCTATCTGTCGTGGATTTTGGTGTATATTGGGTGATAATCCGTGGTTACTGAACTGAAGATGATGTGAACTGATCAGATTGTGTGGTAAACTTGTTTCATTCATTCCAAGAAGACTTAACCCTTTTGAATGTTTGGATGAGTGCTGTAATCCCAAACACAATAAGGTTTCAGGATGGATGATTTGGTATTCAATATGGGCTTTGTTTGTTGCCTTAGGAATTGTTAGTCTTAGTGGTTAGGGAAGAGATATCAAACAGGAAAGAATCTCTTGTTGTGACAGGTAGTGAAGTTTGAGATTTTTTTCCTCATTTGTTTAATATTTTAATGTTCATAAATTGTTGATATATCATGAGGGTAACTTGGTCATTTATGTTAGGAGTATCTACTGTTTTTTATGCTAGTTTTAAATATCATAGTTTTCTGTTTTATCTAGTACACTTTATCTAGTCTGTGTAGTTAGGCATTGTGTGGTGGTTGCAAAGTTGTATATATCTTATCGAGGTCTCCCTATAAAGTATCATCTATTGCTCTATTGATCCCTAAATACAATACCACTACTATTACTTCTACTACTCTTATCACCACCACCACCATCTTAACTTCCTGATCACCACCACAACAACAACAACAATGACAGATATCCCACTTGAGCCACCTGAAAGTGACACAGTATGGCACAGTACACAACTCACAAATGACACACAGAGCTATAAAGAGGAAAGATGGGAGTGGCTCTAATCTAAACCCTAAAACTCCACTTGTAGATCATTTCCTTGGGGGTCTTGAGGTCCACTGACTCTGGGCCTTTCTGTATTGATGGCTTTTTGTTCCCCTGGACCAGCTTTCCCCTCACATAAGAAAGAAAAGATTATTACCCTAGGCTTCAGGATTGACTTAGGCATTACTGATAACTCCTCTTTGGGCTTTAGGATCACTGACAGATAATCCCTATAGACTGTTATTGCCCACTGAGATGCTAGTCCCTGAGCAGGTCCTAGAGAGTTAGCCATAAGACAGGGATAAATGTCTTGAAACCACTGCCTTCTTAAATGTGTTCAGTTCTTATGAAGGTAGAAATTAGAAACATGCAGGGAGTTTCAGAGTGTACATACCAGAGAAAGGGTTGAATGATGGAGAGTACTGGTTAGCTTTTGCATTAGAGATTTAGATACACTACTACATATTTGATGGTGTGGTTATTTGAGTGGTAATGTTTTCAAGGGTTGGTTGGTTGGTTAGGGTGTGAAAGCAGCATCTCATTGCTACATGGGTTCTTCTCCTCTGATTATGATAGTATCTGATAAGGAAGGCAGTGTTTGAAGTAGTAGCTACCTACCTAATCTTCATGTGTGACTGTGATATAAACACTGCTGCATATTGATAACTGGTAGAAGGAGTAGCAGTGTGGTAACTACTGTCTTATTCATGGAGTCTCTGGTTTAGTAATGTTTGCCAAGTGATTCATGGTGGTCAATGCTGCTCAGTTATATTTGTCACATATTTACTTTGAAAGATATTTATTCTTGGCTGCTATCTTATTTAAATTTTCAGTCATTTCATGTTTCTTTAAAAGTTTTGTTCATGGAATTGCTACGATAAACTGCTATTGGTCACATGTTTTATGTAGTTTTGTCAACAGATATTAGTTGTGAAGTTGTTAAGTAACTTTATTCATGTCCTTATCAGATATGTCCTTCATTTGGAGATTTAAATTTTTGAATACAAGTTGTGTGATACATTCATGGCTGTGCATAGCCAGACGTTTATACTTTTCTCGTAGGTATTTCTAGGTAATCTTATCCTTTTGTTAACTCTCTGAACTGATACAGTGGTCCATTGTCAGTTATTTATACATACTTATCATCTATGTCCTCATTCTATTTTTCTTTCCCTCCCTTCCTTTCACAACAAAATATAGGTATGAGACACAAACACAAACCCTTCATTATCCAATCTTGTCTGCCTGTCTTCCTGCTCTCTCCTCTCCTCTCTCTCTCTCTCTCTCTCTCTCTCTCTCTCTCTCTCTCTCTCTCTCTCTCTCTCTCTCTCTCTCTCTCTCTCTCTCCCCCATACCTGAGTGTCTATTGGTTATTTGTCTTCTCACCGCTGACCAATGTAGAAATATCATTGGTTGTATAGATTGATAACTTAAACCCTGAGCCGTTTTATCTTGAAAGATTCCATTAAGTTTTATAGCCTTGCTTGTTTATTTCTGGTAACGTGGTGGGTTGTAATGGAGGTTGGTCAAATTGTAAGGTTTCTCTTGGTTTCTTAATGAATTGGCAGTGTTTGGTGTTGAGAAAGATGAGATAGATACAGTAAATTATAGACAAGGTTGATAGTTGATGAAGGCTTCAGTGTTTGGCAAATGAAATGATGCTTTGAAACTCAGAATGAAATAGATAGATAATGTGCATAATTGACAGTAAAGCAAACATGATATAGATTAAAAAGTAAACACACACACACACACTCACACACACACACAGACACACACACACACACACTCACTCACACTCACACACTTGTATGATTGGCTCCTACTATTTATAACCATTGAGAGTAATTTTATTTTGGTGCAATAGTTCCTCAGAAAAGTATTCACCATTAATTCAGCCATGATCTGAGCAGCAAGTTAATGTTTTGTTAGGTGGGATAGGTACAGCTTGATGGAATAGTGAGGAGGTGGTGGTGGGGTGGGGGGGCATCTACCATTTTATTATAGTGAAAGAGGAATTTACTAGTATACAATACCAAAAAGGTTGATTTATTAGTAGTATATAATAGTGGAAAGGAGATATACCTGTATATTATATTGAAAATGGGTATTTACTACTATATTTGGTGGTGAATGGGAGATTTATTAATATGATAGTGATGAAAAGGGTGATTTACTTGTATGTTATAATGAACAGGGGATTTACGGGTATGTTATAGTGAAAAGGTATTTACTAGTATATGATAGTGAAAAGGGAGATTTACTGGTGTGTGACTGTGGTGGGTAAAGTGAATGGAATTATATGATGGTTCTCACCTCTCAGAGTGTTCAGGCTTGTTGAAACTTGTTGAGGCCAAGTTGAAACTGTTCTTTTCTGGTTACATGAGAAGGATCTGTCTTTATTCCTTTATTTCTGTCTGTGAGTCTTCTCTCTGATATTTACTGTGATGGGGAATGATATTAATTAATCTGGTATGTTCTATCATGAAGCCTAAACACACACACACAAACGTTTACATGTCTCTCATTCCTCACATTCCTCTTCAGATATTGTTTTTTTTCCCCTTCACATACCATTTACTATTCATGAAAAAGATTGTCTAGTAGTAGTCATGTCTTTTCATTTCCACACTGATGTTTTCTTTTTCATTCTTTCATATTCCTCTTTGGCTTCACTTCTTTTCATATCTTGTTCATCTCCCATCTCTCTCATTCCTCTCTTGTTAGTAATATACGCTTGATTTACTACCTCACTGTTGGTGGTAGAAAGATTACATGGTAGTATTGGTAGAGCTGTATCAGATATCTCTCACATTCCTTGCTATCATAAAATCTTACCACATCCCTCACGTCTGCTCTTTGCTCCGGGCATTGAGGTGCCACAAGTTTTACTCAAGCTTTTCTGTGAAGGGTTATGAGGCGTGGTGTGGTGTTGCCTCACTTGTGTAAAGTTGTGGTGGGGAGTTCAAGGACATTGTAGTTTGTGATGAGGACTGATATCCTGCATTACTTATTATTGTTGTGTTACTGGAATAGTAACAAAGTCATTGTGGTTTTTATTGCAGTACAGTTAACTACTCATACAGCATATGCATCTCAGTTTGATTCAAGCTAATGAGACTGCATCCTGTCATCATTACTAAATAAATTATTAGAATGGTGCCCTTGCATTAACAAAGAGTGTTTGCGATCATGAAGGCTGGTGTGTGTGTCTTGTGTGTGTAATGAGTTATAAAGTGCCTGGAAGTGTGAAGTAATCAGCTGTGTCATGTGGACCCAGCAAACCCTTACACTCTTGGCTCATCTCTTTGTGTCACATATCAGAGAAGGACTTAGGAGGCATGGCAGGCAGACATATGGAGTGAGTGCATAATGAGGCTGTTTGGCACACCTCCATCAGCCACCACATGTCAAGGGCTGACCTGTGTAAACATGAAACTTGTCTTTCCGTGTAATGAAGTAATGAATAACAGATGAGTGTGTGTACGTTGAGATGACATGGGCCAGTAGGAAAAAAGATTAATGACCATAGATAGCACTGTGATTTTCTTTCATGATTATGTGATTCAGAATATTTTCAATCTAGTAATATACTGATTGTTTACTGTTGGTGGTTTCTTAAATTAACTCAGGCATCTTTGGAAGAACTTTAATCTTTACAACTTTGCTTTGCTTGCTTTGAATTATAATTGCTTGGATAAATTTTGCTTGCTTTCAATTTTAGTTGCTTGGATAAATGATAATTTTTATCAATATAGTTGATTTGTGAAATATTGATGACATTTGTATGCAAATATAATGTGACATACTCAACCAGAGAGAGAGAGAGAGAGAGAGAGAGAGAGAGAGTGAGAGAGAGAATACAATCAATTACTTCAGAAAAAAAAAGAAAAAGAAGAGAGAATATTACCATTGTTCTTGTGTGGAGAGCAAACCTTGAGGCAGCCTTCCTTTTATTAGAGACTCATTGACACAGACACAGGTGTGCGCTCCGCTGCGACACAAAGGCACACTGCAGACTCAGAATACTAGCCCCCATGACACTCACGGTCTGCAATCTTGGCAATAGCACTTTTTACCCGTGTCTCATTTCCTGTGTGTGTGTGTGTGTGTGTCCTCTGTGCTTCCAGGAAAGAGGAGCAAGGCAAGATGAGCCAGCCACTTGAGTCTGGGGTAGCTCATGTTTAGTTTGCAGATGTAAAGGATGAAGAATCTGGGATAATGATCCTAAACTGTGTATTGTGGTGTACCTTGTGCATTGTCACACCTATGGCACTCCTCCTGCCTTATCAGTAATCCAAGGAAAATTCTCTCTCTCTCTCTCTCTCTCTCTCTCTCTCTCTCTCTCTCTCTCTCTCTCTCTCTCTCTCTCTCTCTCTCTCTCTCTCTCTCTCTAATCATTGTAGGTTTTTGTATGGATGCCACATTTTGGTTTCGGGTTTGAGTTTTGTGTTTTTACTGTTTGTGTAGGAAAAAGTGTGTGTGTGTGTGTGTGTGTGTGTGTGTGTGTGTGTGTGTGTGTGTGTGTGTGTGTGTGTCCCTCAGAGGTAATATTTGTGAGGAAGAGATATGCAGGTCAGTAAAAGTTTAATGGAAAATCATCATCATCATTGGCTTTGTTGTTGGTGTTTGGGTGGTGGAATGTGAGTCGTCCTGGAGGCAGTGATAGTGTAGCTGGTGGTGGTGGTGGCAGTGGCAGTAGCAGTGCAGGTGGCGGGTGACAGTTCCCCCTTCCCTCCCTCCCCCCCCCACACCCCACCCCTGCTGCTGCACTGTGTAGGTGAATGACATGCGTGTGTTAAAAGTAAATGGGGAGGGAAAGCCTGCTATTTGCTGCTTACTTATGTCAAACGTATCATTTGCCACTGCGTGTTGAGAGAGAGTTACTTTTTTATATGAGCAGGGAAATTGCTCTTGATGGGTATTACCTGGCTGGATGATAATGGAAGTGGTGGAGGACGTGATTAGCTGTGTGTGTGATAAGGTGGGCTGAAGTAATGGCTGGTGATGAATCTTTGTTGTAGGATTAGTAGTCATGGAAGGGATTAACAGTGGTAATGATGACAGTGTTAGATATAGATGGGTGTAAGATAAGTATGTAGTGATGGAAGGGATTGACAGTAGTAATGATGACAGTGTTAAGTATTTCTACAGATTCTACTAATGATAAAAAGTAGTAATTATAGGTTGGTGGTGGGCTGAAGTAATGCCTCATAATAGATTGCTGTTGTAGGATTATAGTCACTGCAATCTAAACTGGCACCTTTTGTGTGACCTTGAGTTTGCCGAGGATTGCCCCCACCATTGCCACATCACAGGCTTTCTCCAGCCCTCTTTACCCTCTGTCTGTTTTTCTTTCTTTTTGCCTGTTTTTTTTTTGCCTAGATAGGTGTATGTCCTTAATTCCAAAATCATTCTAAATTTAGTTCCTCATCACCGTTGAGGTAAAAGTGTCACCATATGGCCAGCTTCATGGCCAGTGTAAGGCAGTGATGTATGATGTGGGGAAGTACTGCTTGGGAGAATGGGACGGTGAACTGTGGAGGTGTGGCAACAGTGGAAGATCAGCTGTGAAAAAGCGCACGCACAAAAACAAGCAGATTATAGTATAGCGACTATGATATTGATAGAAAGGATTAGCAGTAGTATTAATGACAGTGTTAAATATTACTACAGCTTCTGCTGATGATAATGATAGTGTTTGAATATTGTCGGTCATAAAATGGTATGTAAATTGACCTTCACTGTGAAAAATACGTGAAGCATTTATTTACGATCCTCATCACGTATATTTTTTTCATGGCCGTCATCTCAAATATACTTCAGCGCAGCAAAAGTCAAATGATTGAAGGAAGGGCAGTGCTTGGCAGGGACATATTGGCAAGAATTCCACCAAAACATAGTCACCATCTCAAAATAACCGCCATCTTGTCGTACCTGTGGAAAACCAACACATCACTACAAGCATAAATAAATATCAATAACAGATACCAACTACCATCATTATTCTGGGAGTGACCTACAGCTGTATTGCCTTTATTGTCCTCATGGGTCACTTGTTTGCTTACCAGGTGAAAGAAGTGGAGGGAGAGGGAGGGATGGGAGTGGGTAATGTGGTAGAATATGTATGTGAGATGTTAAAACTCTTCTATGTAAATTCTATCTATCCTTCAAAACTTAGTGAAAATTTCCCTACAAAAATATTTCTTACATGACAAATTTCTTGTGTGTAATTTACCATGCAGGTGAAGTTAGGTTAGGTTATTTAGGGGAGATCTTGTTGTAGGTGGGGTGTTTCTGCTTTCTGTGGGAGATTTGTGGGGAAGTGTATTGACAGGGACGTGGGGAAGAGGATAGAGAGCGACAGGAGTTGATGGAATGCAAAGAAATGGACAGGAGTTGTGTGTTTTAGGGAAGAGGTACAAGTAAGACATGTTTACTTCAGTTGTTTTGCTACGGTGGTGCAGGGCTTGTGTTTCATTGAGCACAGAAATACAAGGTAAAGGTTATGGCTGTAGTTTGTGAATTGTTTGGTTAATTAGGTTTGCTTGGCTTTCCTGTTTATCTTGAAGGTGGACTTGACTTGAGAACATACATAACCCACATTGTGACCTTAATGGTTGTGCTGCTTGTTATATTGCTTTGTTGTGTGTGTGTGTGTGTGTGTTTGTGTGAGTGCTTGGCCAACATAGCCTTTGTGATGTGCTCTGTTCTAATCACGGCTTTATTTAGCTTGTGAGTGTTCACAAACTAGTCAGTTTGTCCGTTGTTTACAATGCAGTTTTGGAACAGTGTATAATCTTGACCCCATGTTCTTACCTACCTTATATTATTGATACCACTGAATAATAAGGAAACTAGTATCATTATTTGGATTTTACAGTGTGGCCATGGCTTCCTCCTTACTCACGCACCTTTCCTTCGTTAAGTATCAGGATTAATGCATGGCCACTTGTGCTCTGATATAGCCACCCTGACTCACTGCTCTTTAAGGGGTGGCTGTGGTGTGGGGTGTTATCAGGGAAGGGTGTGTGTTAGCAGTATGTGGTGTCGTATTGAAGAGTTGCAGTGTGCTGTGCTGTATCTCGTGCCTGGCTCTTATCAGGCTTTGGGCGGTCATTGTTAGTGAGGGAACAGGGAATGGGAAACCTGCAGGAGGAGGAGGAGGAGATAACTCTTTGTAATACTTTCTGTCTGATTTCATTTAACCTGCTGTCTGAGAATACTAGATTTTTATGGTGGGAATTTGAAAGGAAGTGGGAGATGGTTAATAAATGTAAGTTGAAGTGATGTAGGGGTATGTGAAAAAGAGTGATCATTATATACAAAACAGACAGACAGACAGACAGACAGACAGACAGAGGGGCATGGGAGATACTGTGGTGATTCCTTGGAGCCAGACACACCGGCACCTGGCACTTCTCCCTTCTCCTTTACTTGCCCACCCACACCCTCATGCCAGTGTAGTAGTGAGATGCCAGTGGATGAGGTGGTGAGGGTGAAATGTGTTAGCACTTTTCTCTCTCTCTCTCTCTCTCTCTCTCTCTCTCTCTCTCTCTCTCTCTCTCTCTCTCTCTCTCTCTCTCTCTCTCTCTCTCATAGAATACTGGTCATAAAACCTAGCACAAGTGTGAGGTTCTAAAGACTTGGCATTAATCTTTATAATCATTGGGTAAATCCTGAACTTCAATATGATAAAGGTAAAGTTATTCTGGATGTAAATAAAGTTGCTTGTTTTTTTGGTTGTTGGCATTATTTACATCCACAATTCATGAAGTGGCCGCTGTTTGTTGGTAGGCTTCTGTTCAAGGATAGCTTTTAATTTGCCACCAGTAAGATAATAAAGTGGTGATGATTGGTCTAGTTTTGTGGACTTGCAACAGCTGAAATCACACACATAGCACAGAAAAAAGATAAAAACGATCAGTAACATTTTCAAATACTGGTGGGGAATATATTACAGGGTGACATAATGTGAATAGTCTGTGATATAAAAAGATGAGGATGAGCAGGAAGGAAAGGATGTCACTGGATGATTATTACTATCTGCTATCTGTCTTACACCAGAGGAGCTGTAGTGCTGTAGGCTGTCTTAACCCCACCAACATTGTGATTCATTGTTGCCCACCCCAGCACAGTGAGGGTACAGTTTGGCAGGGAGTGGTGATGGCGGCAGGGGCAGCACTTCTGTCCCTGTGATTGCAGCAGTGAATGACAGCAGGGAGGGAGGGAGGGAGGGAGAGAGGAGAGTAATGTACCAGTGAGGCATGATGATGAGTGTGCAGGTGTTGTTTGGACTGTTGCTGTTTTTGGGAAGTAATGACATGGATATCCTGCTCTGTGTGTACGTGTGTGCATGTGTGTGTGTGTGTGTGTGTGTGTGTGTGTGTGTGCATGTGTGTGCATGTAGTGTGTATAAGAGAGAGAGAGAGAGAGAGGGGGGGGGGGACTAGGAAGAGGATTTCAACTTGTGTACCATTATTTCTATGATTGCAGTATTAATGTGTTTCAAGTGTTAGTTCAGTCTGGTGCCTGGTTGCCATGGATATCAGTGCTGTGGATGGAAGGTTACTGCCTTTCCATCACCAAACTGTTGTGAAGCAAGGAAGGTTCATGCTGGGTTGTGTTGTGATAACTGCAGAATGGCTGACATCCATAGCCTACCTTGGAAATATTGCATGTTACAATTTCTGTCCATGCACTGCACTAGAAAGATAAAAAGAAAAATAAATAAAAATGTTTGAGGGAAAGAGTTTGGAGATTTTATATTTTCATCAAATCAGAGTGAATGTGTAGGATCGATTTATTGGTGTTTTGAAACAACTGTGAGGGAAGCTCCTTAATTAGTGTCTGGATGATGTCTGTGGTGGATAGTTGGTGTCTGTGCTGGCAATGGATTGCTGGCCCAGGTACATGTTTCCACCTTGTTTACCACATTATTTATTGTGATATCTGAACAGATTTAATAGAGTGCTGATGCATCATTCACTGCAGTTTTGTGCTCCCATTTATCACAGCATCCATCACTTTTTTCCTGCTGTACTTGCAGCTCCATTCACTGCTGTGTCAGGCAGGCTCTGGTTACCACTGTATCAGCGTGTCCGTCACTGTGTTTGGCCGCCCCACTCATCACTGTTTTCCCTGATGACTGATGAACATTTCCCATGAACACCAATGTTAGTCAGCCTCCCATGTTTCCTTTTTTATTGAACTCTTCATCAAAGGCATCATGATGGCAAGTGCACTTACCATCATGGAGAGGGATTATAGAATTGTGTCCATTTTTACTGTGTGTTTGTACACCAGTATGTATATTGTGATTGATTCTTGATTTTGATGATAGATCAGTTCAGGAGGTGCCTTATGGAGGTCAGCTGGCCTTGATTAGAGTTTGTTTATTTTCTCATATTTATCTCTTAAAGTTGGGGCATAGCTCTACATTCTGCCGTGACACCAGTGTCTACTTGTGCTTTTAATGCAGGCTATTACTCCATGGTTAAAGTATTTAAAGTCAGTAAGATGGGCAATGTTAAAGAAGCTTGCTGAAGTTGTGGTACATACCTTCTTTACTGAGGCATAAACTATATTTGATGGCTTTAATGAGGCTTTTGTTTGTAGTCAGAAGAACAGACTCTTTATGGAGCTACCAAAACAGAAAAGGTTAATCCTCAAATTCATCTCTTGGCTTGCCAGTGAAAATAAATCAGCCAAAGATAGTGTAGCTTAGAATAGGGTTCAATTGGAAGGAGTTGAAAGTTTTTGTTCAGTAGACAGGAGTGTTCATGGCTCTGTAGGAGTCAGACAGGGGTCTTGAGTTGCCAACAGGCTTTTCTAGACACTACCCACTCTCTAGCCTCAGGTAACAAACACTGGGTAAACTTGGCTGCTGATCACAGAGACTGGGCAATGTATTTATGAAGGCAGACCACTTGGGTAGCAATAGTGCTGCATTGTTGATACTCTGTCACTTACAATATCAAGGCGAGATAATTTTCTTATCTAACCTTGAGTGTCTATTACTAAACTTAAGTGGCTCTCTCTTATACTCTTATGCATTCACCCAGAAGCTCAGCGAGCCCACAGTAACCTCTTCCTCCCAGTAAATGTTTAGGTGTCCCAAGGCTGACACCATTTGTTGACCCCAGATGTAAACAAGTGCCTTTTCTTTGTGGTGGATTTTGGTTACCAGCCATAAGCTCTGTTAGTGAGTGTCTTGTGATAGCCGCCATACCTATGTATGTGTGGGGGATTGTCAGTTGTTCCTACACTGATAAGAATAACTTATTGATAAGTATAACAAAAATATTGATGTTTGTCTAGAAATGAATGTTTTGTTATCAGGGAAGGTATTTATGCAAGAATTAGGGGTTTGTTATTGGTAGACTAGAGTAAACTAGTATTAGTAGTAGTAAACTAGATTGGTGCATTGAGGATAAAAGAAGATTAAAATTGATTCACTTTAGTGTATTTAGGATATTGTTTATGTTTGCCTGCCCTGTCTTAGCTTGAATACTTGAATGAGGGCAAAGATTTCTGGCAGTGAAGTTTGCTGAGTATGTGGACGTGGCATCTCTCATGTCTTAACTTATTGCTTCCATTGGGGTTCCAGACAAAGGAAAAGATCAATAACATTCAGCTGAATAATGAATACCACTGCAGACTTCTGAAATGAAAGACGGGTGTAGCAAGGAAGTGTTTGAATTATAGATAAACACTACTTTTACTAACTTGTCGCAGAATCAATGTGGTGCAACTTTGGATCTCCCTTCTTGTTTTCACTTGTGCAGGAAGAGGAGTTTGAGAGTAATAATGCTTTGGGATACTGCTGACACACCTAATTGCTAACCAGACGACTGACTGACTGCTGAACAAACTTGCAGACAAGGAGTATCAAGATAACCTTTGAAATTGAAGTTGGCAACCTTTTCTGGACTAACCTAGGCAAACTTTCAAGGAATTTCTATTGAGGGTGTTTTTCTTATGTTTTTTTTGCAATATTTGGCAACCCTCCATCATGTAAAAAGAATTATAATGTAACAGTGAAGGGGTTTTGTTTTCATTGTTACTTACTATTATTGCTCTTTTTGAGTGTGTGGTGATACTGTAAGTGATGTTAGGTGTTGTTAAATCCTTTGGCAATTTGATGTGATATGTGGGAACAGAGTGTGTGTGTGTGTGTGTGTGTGTGTGTGTGTGTGTGTGTGGGGCTGCACTTGCTCATTCCCGTCTTCCTCAAAGGTCACCATCAACATCAACAAAGCATCTGCCGAGATGTGCAGTTCCTGCCTGACCTTTCTTTGGACTTTCCTTGTCTGTCTGCATGGGAAAATTGTCTGTGCTCATTCTCTCTCTCTCTCATTCTCTCTCTCTCTCATTCTCTCTCTCTCTCTCTCTCTCTCTCTCTCTCTCTCTCTCTCTCTCTCTCTCTCTCTCTCTCTCTCTCTCTCTTTCTCTTTCTCTCTCTCTCTCTCTCTCTCTCTCTCACACACACACACCTATCCTATTGTAGTGTAATAAAAGTTTGTGTGTGTGTGTGTGTGTGTGGCCTTGTTTGGTAAGGTGTGTTTTTTTTGTATTTGATTACCTCCATCCTGGTTGAGTGTTGTTTTGGTTCAGGTTGGGTTAGGAAGCTGTACCAGGGAAGGTGAACCTGGGCGGTCAGGTAAGGTGGGTAAGGTGGGGGCTATTTTTGTTGTGTTGTATTTTGTTGTAAATGTCAGCATCTTCAGATTGTTATTGTACACTCATCGACAGGTACATAATATATTAATGTGGGTAATCATTATCCTTGGTTATTATACTTCATTTGAATACTCTCTCAGTGGTGTTCACTTCTTATTTGGGGAAGCAAGTCCTGGTGGTGGTGGTGGTGGTGGTGCTGCTGCTGTTGTTGTTGCTTCTGCCTCCACCACTACCTTCCCTTTTTTACTGTGTTTCCTGTTTTGGATGCTCATTTGATCTTTTTCTGTTACTGTGTATCAGTTGTCAGCTTCATGATTAGGAATGCATGAACCTTGCTGAGGATACCACCATCTTTTTTGCTACTACTACTACTACTACTGCTACATCCATCTGATTTTAGATTCATCAATACAATCATTGGAAACACATCATACTTACCTTCCCCACTAGGTCTTGCATTCTGTCAGTATTTTACAACACTGCCATAAATATCCTGAAAGCTATTTATGGAATCTAACAAACATCCCAGCCTTCTACCACTTGAAGCAATGGCTGTGTATGTTTGGAGCAGGCAGGCAATCACAGCACATGGCATCAAATCCTCTCAGTGATTGATGCAGACTTAATCTTTTATCATGGCTCGCTGCTGCTACCGCCATCACACCACCACCCTTCACTGTGGCCATGTTGTTCCCTGGCTTCACTGTACATGCCTGCCTGCCTGCCTGCCTCCCATGCACTACCTCCCTCCTGTCTCTGCCTCAGCTCCACCGCCTCACTCTCTCTAACTGCTGGCCCCTTCACCCACCCTTGGGAACAAAGCAACGCCACCACTCCACCCCGTCCTGCCCCAAGCACTCCCGTCCCATTCCAACTCTGCATCCCCCTTTTTTTATAATTTTATTTTTTGTGTTTTGACTGGGTAGTGATTATACTGCCAAGCTGCATATGTTTACACTATCATTATGTAAAGAGTTGTTATATTATATGGATGATGCCTGAATTTATCATCAGAGAGAGAGAGAGAGAGAGAGAGAGAGAGAGAGAGAGAGAGAGAGAGAGAGAGAGAGAGAGAGGAGGTTTAATGAGGGAAATAGAAGTTGTAAAGAAGCATAATTTTGTCAGATGAAAGTGTGGATTGTTTAGCTTCATGATGTATTTTTTTCCTCATACCTACATCATTTCCTGAGTGAGTGTTCTATGAATGCCTCATTATACTTGACATTAATTCCATCAGTTTCGTTTTCCTACTCTTATCCTCTTCCCTATTGCTTCTCCTGCCCTCCAGCTGGTGTTACATGATACACTGTAGTTATGTGGTGATACACAGCACAGGAGGTTTCAAGTCTGTGCAGCGTATGTTGATGTTCTCGAAAGACATTGCAAAGTTGTAGGGTTTCAGAGTCGAAACACAAGCTTGAGGCTAATAAGATGAATATTGTTATTCCTGATTTTATTAGATACTGTTACCTCTTTCCTCTTTGTATACTCTCCTATAGGCAGGTTTTAATGTGTAGTACTTTTGTTCTCTCTGTGGAATGACCTTGGGGCAGTACACAATGTGAAATATTATTTATCCATGTTACACAACTTCCTATGACATGTGGAGGGAGGGTGGAAGTAGGGCTTTGTGTTGCATGAGGAGCATCCCTGGTGTGTGTGTGTGTGTGTGTGTGTGTGTGTGTGTGTGTGTGTGTGTTCTGTGATGGAACTGTCATATGACCACTTTTAAAATGCTGCATCATGATGGGACTGTTTGTCATGTTTGTATTACTGCAGGTTTGTGTGTGTGTGTGTATGTTTGTGTTGTGTTGTGTTGGGAGCCATCTGTCTCTGGTTTTATGAGGGTAAACTGTGTCTGTGTATTGTGTTGTGAGAGAGGATGTTGCCTGTGTTGTTTTAGTTAATTCCTCACCTGGTGCTGTTGTGCTGTGTGTGGGTGTGTTGTGAGGGCTTGTGTGAAATAGTTTGACGGTGAAATTGTTTAGATGATGCTCCTGTGTGATGTGATGGTGAGGCTTTTGTTTTGTTTTGGTGGTGGTGGTGGTGGTGGGAGCTGTGTTACATTAGCATTTGTGCATCAGAGCAATCAGACTGCAACAAATGGGTGAAAGGGGATAATGAAATATGGCTATGTGTGTCAGGGTGTGAAACAATTTTTATCGTTTGTGTGTGTGTGTGTGTGTGTGTGTGTGTGTGTGTGTGTATGTTTGTGTGTGTGTGTGTGTGTGTGTGTGTGTGTGTGTGTGTGTGTGTGTGTGTGTATGTGTGTGTGTATTTCACCCACCTAGTTCAAGTATACAGGTTCTGAACTGCACTTCTTTGTATCCAGTTTTCCTTGTGTGTGAGTGTGTGGTAAAAAGAGTAAAAATACATACATAACTCTGTAATGTGGTATTTTTAATTGGGATTTTCCGTGGTGGGAGATCCCAGACTTGGATATGGCACGCAGGTAGACAGGTGGGAGTGGCTTGCTGGGGAGTGAGTGCCCTTGGGGGTACACCTGGAGCAAGGCATCTAGACCAGGTGGAATGCAGTGGACTTCTCTCTTACACACATCTCCACTTGCTTAGTTGTTGTTGTGGTAGTTGTAATAGTGAGAGGATGAGCAGGGGGTGGTGGTGGTGGTGATAACATTTGTGGTCTTGATATTGCAATTCTGTGCAGTGTATTAGTGGAAGGAAGGGAGCGAGGGAGGGAGGCAAATAGTGCCCCCTTTTTTTGGGTCCTAATAGATGGTAGGGTATAAGAATGGTAATGCACTAAAGGGGAGAGAGACAGGTCTAGACATTATGGTGATGTAGTGAGGGGGGAGTGTTTTTGGAGGTATGATACTAGTGGTGATGATGATGGTGGTGTTGGTGGAAGTGGGTGAGGTGGAGGGAATGCAGGTCCTTGTTTGGTGGTGCTGTTGAGCAAAACCTTTCCTAGATGTGAGTTGTAGGAGTGTCAAGTATCCTTAATGTGTTTGAAGACAGTGCCCATCCTTGTGTTGAAATGAGGAACTGAGGAAGTTCATAGAGTTGAGTGTCTTCTGCATTACAAGTTGTATTAGGCGTTGTTTGTTCATTCCCTTCCTATTGTTATCTTGAAGAAGGAAAACAAATGGTGGAAACTAAATCATACAGTAATTCGTTTTAAGTTGGTTGAAAGAGTTAGTAAGGCTGAATATATTTGCAGCTTTTTTGTTGAAGTATTTCCTCAGTCACCCACTATATTATCTAGAGAAGGGTAGAGAAAATCAGTGGTAAATCTTCAGCCTTCCCCCCATTTGTAGAAATATCAAGAAGAAAAATAATGGAAGATAATGTCCATGTGTTGAATAAAGTGCTTATCTAATCGCCCCACAAAAGTTTGAAAGAGAACAGTAAAGTTTCACTCATCACACATTCCAGTGATCTGTGAGGAAAGAGGAACAAAGGAAAAGAAAGTTAGAGACCATCACCACCAGCTTCACGCATTGCACACTTTTTAAAGCTATTATAAATTAGAGAGAGGAAAAAAAATCGAAGGTAGGGCACGATCACTTGTTTCTTCGCTTCGTGACCTGACCAGAGAAGGCTAAATGGCACAGAGAGACACGTTTCCTCTTGCCTTCTTCCCCCATTCACTTGTGTGAGGGGCGTTGACCTTGTATTGACCCGAGCTGGTGTGTTGGTGAAGGGGAAGGAAGAAGTTTGGTTGTGTTAACAGTGAGCCTTGCAAAATAAAGCAAGCCGGGGAAGTGTTGCCGATTCTTCTGGGGACGGGAGAAAGAAAAATGTCTGCTGAGAGAGAGAGAGAGAGAGAGAGAGAGAGAGAGAGAATTAATTTCCGTGTTGATTTTAATTTTAAGCAGTTACTTTTTTCGTGATGTAACCACAATGAAAGAAACTGATTACATAAAAGTTTGTTAGTGTATTGTGATGATAAAAGCCGAGTTGGTTGTGCAATTTTTAGCTGTGATTTCTCGTGTTTCCTCATGGAGATTGAGAAAGGCGTGAGTGAGCCAGGGAAAAGGAAAGTGGTTTGTTATTTGAAGGTGGTCTTGACTTGAATACACATATCTGCCTTATCTGATAGCAGTAAGCAACTGTTATGTTAAGTGGTAGTCGAATAATTAATCATTCAAACTATTAGCGCCTCACTGTGGCCGCGTTTCTCGTGCATGAAAAGGGAAATGAACGAATACCTGATCACTGTTGGAATTGAGATGAAATTCTATCCACTGGCCATATCAGCAGTTCAGGGTAGACTTGTTTATTTGTATTGGTATGGAACAACACTAGTTTGATGGTGTGTGTGTGTATATATAATTTGTTCTGGGGTGTATCGTTGTGGTTATAGTGGTGGTGGTGATGACCTGGTTGATATGTGTATGTATTTAAAATTTATTATGTGTAGTGTTTATTTTTGCTGATGGTGGTGGTGGTGGTGGTGGTGAGAAGTAGTGGTGTATCGTTGTGGTTATAGCGGAGGTGGTGACCTGTTTTTTTTACTATGAATTATCATTTTTATTCTGACATACTATATTTTTTTCATATAGGATTTATAACTAGTGTGTGTGTGTGTGTGTGTGTGTGTGTGTGTGTGTGTGTGTGTGTGTGTGTGTGTGTGTGTGCATGCGTGCGTGCGTGCGTGTGTGGCTGGCTGGCTGGCTGGCTGGCTGGCGCGCGCATGCTCAGGGCAGCCGTTTCCCTGGTGCGGTGTGACAAGAAAGGGAGAGCGAGATTCAGGCAGAGGCCCAGAGGGGCGCGGGGTGAAGGGGTGTGCGAATGACTTTTGGGTTGGAGGGGTGTGCGGGGCCAGGGGCGGCAGGTCCCCACGTGTTGAGGTGAATGGGGGAGGCGGGGAAGTGTCTGACTGGTCTGGCTGGCCATCATCAGTGGGGTTATTCAGTCTCGCAGGTTATGATGGTGACAATACTGCGTGCTCTCTC
>CM035190.1:1044488-1070015 GCA_020233015.1 Callinectes sapidus | reverse complement strand
AGTAGTAGTAGTAGTAGTAGTAGTAGTAGTAGTAGAAGTAGCAGCAGCAGCAGAAGTAGTAGTAGTAGTAGTAGTAGTAGTAGTAGTAGTAGTAGTAGTAGTAGTAGTAGTAGTAGTAGTAGTAGTAGTAGTACTAGTAGTAGCAGCAGCAGCAGAAGTAGTAGTAGTAGTAGTAGTAGTAGTAGTAGTAGTAGTAGTAGTAGTAGTAGTAGTAGTTGTTGTTGTTGTTATTGTTGTTGTTGTAGCAGAAGCAGCAGCAGCAGCAGCAGTAGTAGTAGTAGTAGTAGTAGTAGTAATAGTAGTAGCAGTAGCAGTAGTAGTAGTAGTGGTAGTAGTAGTAGTAGTAGTAGTAGTAGTAGTAGTAGTAGTAGTAGTAGTAGTAGTAGTAGTAGTAGTAGTAGTAACAGTAGTAGTAGTAGTAGTAGTATAAAAAGAACAGGTTTTAGTTGTAGCAATAGTAGTGGTAGAAAGAAGAAAGTCGTAGTAAAAGTAGCAACATCATAAACTATCATTCTTATTTTTTTCTATTACTGTAACCACCACTATTAACTCTAACAGCAGCCATGGCAGGGAACAACACTAGCAGCAGTAGCAGCGTAAGCAAGCCGGCCGCCAGCATGCAGCAGCAGTGGTACATAAAACAATCCTGAAGTAAATAACAGTGACAGCACGAATCTCTCTGGCCTTTTTTAACATTCAACGAGCTACATACGCTGCCAGCCTCGCATAGGACAGACACATCCTTGCCAGCCGCCATAACTGATGACCTTTGATAAAGCCTCAAGTTGTTTTTTTTATCTATTATCTGGAATTTATTCTTACATAACTGCACTGCTCCACTCACCTTTGAATGTTGTTGGCTATGTTCTGTAATTACGGTTTTTGGTGGGTATAACTTTAATTACATTCAGATAGATAGAGAGAGAAAGACAGATTGGTCGGGTATCTCTTTGCGAAGTGGACAGTGAAACGAAAATGAAGAGAAAGTAAACGATAACAGCGATATCTCTCTCTCTCTCTCTCTCTCTCTCTCTCTCTCTCTCTCTCTCTCTCTCTCTCTCTCTCTCTCTCTCTCTCTCTCTCTCTCTCTCTCTCAGAAATGTTGGGTTCCGTTTATGCGAAATCCTATCGTGGTTGTTTACCTTGAAGTGTTTGCTGTTCTGGGAGTGTTTTGTTTTGTGATTTTTTTCAGGGTTTAGAATCAGTGTGGGGGAGGGGGGGGGGCAACAAAGGGAAAGACTTCATAATGATGGTAGAAGTATACTGAGATCGACTCACAGACACTTGAATTGGTCTTTTTCCTAATTCACACATTTATTCATGGGATTAGTTTGATTGGCATGGAGAAAGAGACTCTACATCTGGCTTATATCACCAGATAATCTCATGATCTTTTATGGTATAGCAGAATGAAGGATTTAGTGTTAAATAGAGAAGCGAATTTTTTTAACGGCATTTTTAACTGTGGTCTTCGTTTTTAACTTTCTGTTGCCCTTGGCCAGTTTTCCCCTCTTAAAAAATCAAAGATGGATGTTCTTCAATGAGATGATGTAGTATAATAATTTTGTCATCTTCCATTAAAGACACTTGAGTTATGAGACCAGTACAAAGATAGGGTGATGAAATAGATAAGAGGCACACACCTGTAATAGTTGAGTCATTCCTTTATCCAAGGTGCAAGGTATTCATTAAATGTGTATGTGCAGAGAGATGTTCAATAAATATGCTGGTCAGAGTGGTGGAGGTAGCAGTTGTTATTGTTCTTGTTGCTTGGGTGAGTGAGTGACTGGTTAGTTTACTGGTGAGGGGGAGTGTTGTTTTGGATGCTGTGAAGGCTGATGTGACAGTCTGACAGTCTTTGTTTTTGTTGGGAAATGGTGTGGGGTTGATTTCATTTTTCACTTCCTTCACTTTAAAAAGACATTTTTCCTGTCTTATGTGTGTATTTACATAATATTTATTGCTATTATAATAATAATGTCTTATATTTATATTTTCATTTTCAGGTTAATATAGAGTTGTTGATATTGCCATTGCATAATATTTAGTGTAGTTGTAGTTGTTATTTCTGAAGATTGGTGTTGCATCTTGAGTGTGATTTAACTGTCAGGTAATGAAGTATGTCAGTAAGGTAGGGTGTTCACAGTGCTGGAGAGGTAGCTGTCATGGCTTTACCCCGACAAACATTCAGGCTGCATAGCTTACTTAGCTGGGTTTATGAGGTCTCATATCACCATTTCATTTTGAGAAGACTCCAGCTCTTGCTCTAAATGTGAGGCCTGACAACCCTTCCTGGAAAGCTTGCAGGCAGGATGTGCAAGGGGCAAGCCATTAGTTTCAGGGTAGGCTGAGGATGTACGTACAGCGTGTGTGGCCCGTTGTTACAGGGAGCGTGAGGACAAGGATGGCCGGGCCAAGGTGGCTGGCCAGGTAGCGGCGGGATGTCACTGGTGGTTCACAAGTTGGTGCTAAGTCCAGGAGGGGCCACTGCCACCACTGCCCAGCCTCCCACCGCCCACCATGTCACATTATCCGCCTACACCCACGCTCGGTACTGTCCTCTCATCCAACCACCTGCCCTGCCATGTGGCCTTATTTACCTCTCCTCTTATCAGATGCAGCCCTTGCTTGCTTGCTATATGCACTATTCTTTTCCGAAAGAGGTGCAGAGAAGTGTTATGGATATTGGATCAGGGAGGATACTTTTTGTGTGTGCTGTGAACTTTGAAGTTATTCAAAATATGATTATTGGTTGCAAACACTATATGTACTTGGCTTCATATGTTCTATTTTAATCTTTTGTTATCAACCTACTCCTTAATTAATTGGGAAGGGATTGTTGTCTCCTAAGTATACTTGAGTGTGGGTTACTGAAAGATATACATTTTGTAATTCATGCTAGTTGTGAGTATCCTGAGGTTTATCAGTGAGTCTGCTGTCTTATACACATTATCATATTCTAATAGTAATACTGGTACATATTTAGGTTTTCTTTTGGACAGATGTCTTTGTTTCATTAACAATTTGATGCCTATTGATTGTTTGAATAAAAGTTTTGCTTATGAGGTTAGAGGTTAATTTAAAAGTACATACAGGTTGTATATACTGGAACTTTTACTTTTCTTATTTGTGGTTAACTCAATGTTTTCAACTGCAGTACATTTGTGTCTTTACTGTTAACATCTTTTAATCTTTTAAATATAATTATTTTACATAGTGTTTTTAGGTTTTGTTATTGGTGTTTGCCCATTCATAAAGACTGAAGGATCCTCTCTGTCCACAGGTCAAATGCAACAGACAGTATGGGCCGTGTGCTGGATGGTCCACCAAGTGGTTCCATGAGCACTCCACCTGCCTCTTCCTCCCCATATTCCTCCTCCTCAAACTCCTCCTCCTCCTCCTCCAAACACAGCTCCACCTATAACCTTCCTTTTGTTCTTCAGGATCATAACTATGGTGCTCCTCCTCCCCCAACACCCCCACACTCCCCTCCCCCAACCTCTTCATCCTCGTCGTCCTCCTCCTCTAATACCTCCTCTTCCACCTCCTCTTCCTCTGGCTCACTCTACCAACATCATTTCCAACAGCAACATCATCAACAACAGCAACAGCAACAACAACAACACCAGTACCACCACCCTCATCACCACCACCACCACCATCACCAGACATACCAATCCACCTCCTTGGCCTCCTCCTCCTCCACCACCTCCCCCTCCTCCTCATCCTCCACCTCTCATCACCATACCTCATCCTCCACCACCCCCCATCACCACCACCTCTCCCATCACCACCACCAACCTACCACATCTGCCACTGCCACCATCACAGCTCACCACCACCACCATCACCACCCCACCACTACAGCCAATACTCACCACCAGCAACAACAACACCAACACCAACACCAACACCACCACTCCACTACCAATACCACCACCACCACCTCCACCACTCCACACCTCCAACAGAAACAACACCACTTTGTACAACACCCAGGTCCTTCACCTCGCCTGGGTTGCTCTTCCTCCTCTTCCACTATCTCTTCTTCCACCACCTCCTCCTCCTCCACCACTAACTCCTCCTCCTCTCCTGCCGCCTCCTTCTCCTCCCCCTCCTTATCAGTGGGGGGAGTGATGACCCACCACCCTCTCTCCAACATGCCCCCTCACCGTCAGCAGTTTATGCCCCATCCCAAGTCAAGCATCATTTTCCCCTCTCCACACATCCCCCCTCCCCCAGTGGAGCTCCCCCAACACCACTCCCACCACCACCACCACCACCAGTCCCTTCCATCCTCTGCCACTGGCCCTCCGCCATCCCTGTTGCCCTCCACTGAGACGGATGACGACTCGCGACTCAGCGATCGCAGCTCCTCGGTGGGTCCTTCAGGGGAAGAAACGGAGACAGCACCAGAAGGAGAAGGGGATGACCTCCCTGCTGATGATTCCATCACCCGGTGTGTGTGTGACTTCTCCCATGATGACGGCTACATGATCCAGTGTGACCGCTGCTTGTGAGTATACTGGCCCACTTGGGAACTGTGTTATGGCTCATTATTATTTTTTGTTATGGGGAACTGAACAAATTGAATTCAAATACTATCAGTGCAGCATCCTGGAGATAGAGGAAGTGCTAGGAACACAGTATCTGAGAACTAATCACATTATCTTGATAAAATTGATAGTGAGAGAGTTCACATTGAATCCAGTTGTTTATAGTAAAAGAGAGTCACTGAGTCTGTGGTGACCTTATTTGACAGAAAGATATAATAGGATATCCAATACCTACTTGTACATATTCAGCTATGGACCAAAAACAAATACCCATCCCTTTTTTAAATGTATTTGTAACAAACTTTGTTATTTACTCAGAGTAAGACATCTTTGTTAATGATTTAAAATTTCCTTCTACTTTAGACCTCCAATACAAGGTGCAGACAGTATTGTTTGCAAGATTATTGTCTGGGAAAAAATAACAGTGGTTTCATTTTTTGAGATATTCACCAAACTTGGGTCAGTTTGTCTTCATGACTTATTTAGTCAGTCTCACTCAATGTACCTACCTTTGGCTTCAATGACAGCCTCAAGGTGGCCTTGGAACCAGCCAGAGGCCTTCATCATCATCTGACTTAGGGCCCTGAAGGTCATGGTGATGACCGTGGTGATCCTGGCCTTCAGCTTGTTCCACTGCACCCAACATAAAGAAGTCAAGGGGGTTGCAGTCAGGTGGGCTTGGAGGCCAGATGTCGGATGAAGTGTGATCGAGGAAGTTCTGTGACAACCAGCCCTGGTTCTTCTAGCTGGTATGGCAGGGCACTGAGTCTTGGTGCCACATGTACAGCCCACCTGCAGCTACATGGTCAATCCAGGGCCTCACTACCTTGCTCAGAATGTGGATGTAGCCATTGGTGTTCAGCTTGAGGCCCTCAGGAACACTGAAGACCATGCTTGTAGCTGGAAACGTTGTCTGCATGACTCTGGGCATGTCTTTGGGTGAGACAGTGAGCCACGTGTTGTTTTGGGAGTGGATCTTTTGGTCTTGGCAGAAGTTTTTCTTGGAGGAGAACCATATCATGTCTGGCTCCAGTGGGTGTTTGTTTCAACTTGATCGGCTTCTTGGCGTACTTCAGTCGCTTTTCCTGCATCGCCTCTGACAGAAATTGTCACCTTCTCATCTTGTATGAAATGCAATGGATGTCCTCATGCACCACCAGCCTGATGAGCTTTTCATCCACGCCTTTTGCCCTTGCAGTGGCACACATCAACTTGCTGAGTTCATTGTCGATTATCTCTGATCTTCAGCAATCATCTCCATTGTTCTGATGGTGTCAGATCGTTGATCACATGTTTTCCTCTGTGATGTCGCCTTGTAGTCAGATCCTGAATCTTCTAGTTCTTTTCTGACCTTCTCCATCCTCCTGCTGATGCTGAGGAAGTCTGAGATTTCATATTTGTAACTCCAAATAAGTGTCTCTTCCACTAATTTGGAGGTTTGGCATTGTCCATAGTCAACTATTTTTGTAATAAAAGAAAATATAGTCACTTCATGAAGACAAGACTGACAATGAAAGTAAAAAAATATGCTTAGAAATAACAGTGACAAACTGCAGACATCGTCTGCACCCTGTATATATAACCATGATATTCACCTTTTATTGTAACAGATCATTTTCATGTTCTATGCATTGATGAGGTTAGTTTGTAAGGAGTTACCTATATCAACACCTCTGTGCTTTAGGTTTCATTAAACATAAGTATTAAAAGCAGTACATCATTAGATGTCCAATGTTACCAACACCATCATACTGTTTTGAAGACCTGTGTGTGCTCAGGTTCTGTGGCCTCCTTGCTAGAAAGTGTTACAATAATATTGACTGGTAGTTGACAAGTGTTGTGGTTCACTTGACAGTGTGTGGCAGCATGTGGACTGCATGGAAATAGACCGTGACAACATCCCAGATGAGTATCTGTGTGAGGCATGTGACCCACGGCCCATTGACCGCTTCAAGGCTCGGGCTCTACAGATCCGCCGTCGCCAAGAGATCAAGGCACACCTGGCCAGGTAAGTAATGAGTGAATGACTTTTTCACGTGCTGTGTCAGGATATATTGCAGCTGGCAGCTGAGTGTTGTTTTGATGTTCAGCAGTAATATTTTTTGTAACTGAAGTTGATTTTAAAATTTTTATTACCTACTGGAAAGTATTCAACAAACATTTTCTGTTGTCTTTTTTATTGCAAGTAAACATTTCCCATGTGTTCTGGCACATATGGAAAGGAACACTAAAATTCCTGTCAGTGAAAAGTTATCGTTCAGTGGAACAGGAACTAGCGGTTTATAGGCAATAAATAATGGGTAATTGTATAGACTGATTTCATTTTAAAAGATGAGGTAATTAAGTTACACCATACTTCTCCCTCAGGTTATCATCCTCTGACTCAGAAGACAACATTCCAATGTCCACCAAGAGTCGGGGCAGCCTGGGTAAGGTACAGGAGAGGAAGGTGGTCAAGAAGAAGAAGGTGAAGCAGATCAAGGACATGAAGAATGGGCGGAAGGGAAGCGGCAGTGGTAATAGCTCTCTCTCGCTCCTAAAGAAAGGTGGCAGTGGTAGCAACAACAGCACCACAACTACCTCGTGCAATAACAGCCTCCTGCCAGGCCTGGAGGACAAGGAAAGGAGGATGCTGGTGAAGAGAAGGGTGAGTTTTCTGTTACAGGCATATTAGATGATGTGCATTTGTATTTTATATTGACATGACACATAATTAAAGGGCTTGATTTGGTTTATGTAGATTTTTATTTTATAGTATCAGTCCAAGGGTCTTAGTTCATGCTTTTGCAGTTGATTCTCTTGTATTCTAGTACAACTTTTTTTGAAGCAAGTACATCTTATAAAATGGGCCTGTGTTCATCTTGAATTTATGTGCTAATTATCTTGCAGCGGAAAAGCAACAGTCAGAGTGGTGGTGAAGGTGTGAGTGATGACTCCAGTGGAGGGCCAGTGGAGCGACTAAGGGCCTGGGTGGAAGGCTATGAGGCAGCTGTCACCAACCACTACTCTCCAGAGCTGCGAGCACGGGTCCATGCTGCCCGCATCAATGGGGTTTCCCCTGACTTGCGCGCCTCCACCCAAGGTGCCGTTCTTGGTCATCGCTGTCGAGTGGCCAACAACCCCCGGCCACTGTTTGATGTGTTTGACAGCAAGGTGAAGTATTGTGACATTTCATGCTTTTATTTATTGATTCATTTACTTATCTGTTTTATTTGTATTTTCCTTTTTTTATCAGTTAAAATATTACTACACATTGATTTGGTCATGCTGTGAATTGGGTATGCATTCTAGAAGTTAAAATGTGCTCTGGAAAGTTTGTTGAAGGAAATACCATTTCTGCTTTCCCTACTGTTGCATATTTCCTGTTTTTACTCCTGTCCCATTGGTAATCCCATAGAATAATATTCATATGTCTTATTCTTTATTCAAATATGTTAATCTTTTTTTAATCCTTTGGTGATGGTATATTTTACTCTTCTCCAGATTCTTGTGGCAGCCACCAGATTGGCACCCAACACAGCCATTACTGAGTTCCAGGGGAAATACTTGTTGGCCTCGCAATGGAATGCTCAGCAGCCTGTGAGCAGTCAACCCTACCTTCCCTATGTCCTACAGTACCACATGCCCAAGGAGGGCCTCACTGTGTGTGTGGATGCAAGGACCTATGGCAATGATGCCAGGTTCACCCGTCACTCCTGCACACCCAATGCTGAGGTGAGAGTTGTTGAGCAGTGTTTTTGATTGGAAGAAAGAGGAAATGTGAAGAACTCTGTAAGACTGGTCTCATTTTCAGCAAATGGCATGCTTCATGTTTGCTGTATACAACCACTTTTGTCTGTTTCCCTATTCATCAGAGCCTTCATTGATTATAATTAATTTTATCAGGAGGAAACATTCTAGTATTGTCATAATTTTATTTTGTTTTCTTCAATATTAAACATGCGTTTTTCCAGGCTGCTCCAAGTTTTGTAATTTCTTGTCCATTATAATTTGCCTGGGTTCACCTGCAATGGATTGCAAACAATATGTCATGAAAGATGAAATGAGCTAGTATATGGATGCATACAGTATATGTAAGAACTACTTTTCTAGAATAGATTAATGATTTTGAAATATTTATAAAGAAAGTGTGTTGGACAGAGAAGACAAGTTTGATTTGTTTAACAGGTGCGACATGTGGTAGAGCGCGGCTCCCTCCATTTGTACATAGTGGCCACTCGGGAGATTGAGGAGGGGGAGGAGGTGACGCTGTCTCTGGAAACGGCCAACTCCACCCTAGAGCTGGTCTGCTGTTTGGCTGAGGACCACGACTGCCGTGCACCTCCTAGCCCCCGACCTGAGCAGACTGCTCCAGTGCCTGCTCTGACCCACAAGAAGAATGGTCTCATTGTTGGGTGGGTGCTTTTTATCCTTCCTCTGCTATGTGTGAAGCAATTAGATATTGTGCTTATATTTCGTTGTTTCTTGTATAGATTTTATGTACATGAATTAAGATTAACTTGTTGCTCCACAGAAACAAGAAGACTTTCAAAAAACAGCAGCTGCAACTACAGCTGCGCACTAGTAAAAGAACAGCTTCAGCTGACACTAGATTAATAGAATCAGCCACCACCAACCCGGTTACCCCCAGCAATCCTGTCACGACTGTGAAGCAGAGGAGAGCATCTGGCTGTGGCAAGTCCCCGGTGAAATCTCCAAGCACAGCTTCTGCCACCAGTTCTCCTGAGGAAAGCAGTAAAGACACTTCCACCAATCCAGCCCCAGGCACCCCATCAGTAACAACAGGGAACACCACAGCTCCTCCAGACACTCCTCGCACCACACTGGACAAGCAGCAACAGCAGAAGATGACAAGGGAGGAGAGGAAGATAGCTGCCTACATGAAGGCCTTTGAGAGATTGGAGAAAGCTGCTCAGAGAAGACAAGAGATGGAGAAGAAGAAGGAGGAGGATAAAGGGAGGGAGATGCGAGATCCCAAAGAAAAGGATAAGAAGCGGTGTGATGGAGATGAGGAAGACTGGGAGAAAACAAGCAGTGCAGATGAATGTGTGCGTTCCTTGGTGGGAGCTGACCGCTGCCGCCGCAAGGGGTAAGTGCTGACCACTATCGTAGGCTTTATATCTAATTATATAGAGCGATTCTCTCCTTTTAAGTTTTTAGTATATTATATTTTTATGATATACCTATAAAGTATATTGGTTTCACAGGCAAAAGGCACACTTGTGTCTTTTCACTCAACACACTCAATTTCCCTGCACCTCTAAAGCTGTACTCTTCCTCACCTTTATTACTCATTCTGCCTCATCATTAAGGCCTAAGCCAAGCACTGACCTGAAATCTTACCTCTCCCTTTAGGAAAAAAGGCCGAGGCAAGGGTAGTCCTCAAAAGCGTAGCAATCACCGGGCAGACTCAGCAGCCTCAGACCTCACCGGGGATGAGAGCAGCTGTGCCTCAGTGGGCCTTATGTCCCCCAGCGGTGGTGCCACCATGGAAAGCATTGCTCTCAACTTTAATTCTCCACCACAAGGCAACCCTAATGCAATGGGATTCAGGTGGGTTGAAAACTAGCTAAGGGCAACAAAAATTGTAATTTAGAAAAGAGCCCACTGAGGTGCTGGTCCCCAAACAAATTCAATAGATATCTAGTTAGAAGGGGACTCTGAGGCTGGTATAAGAGTCATTGTATTACTGTATTTGTGTATTTATTTTATTTTTTCAATTTTAAATTTCGAGTGAAGAATAATATGTAGCTAGGTGCTTTTAGTTATGTTTGAAGGAAGAGATTTCTTTAGAGGGCTGGCTGTGACTGTTCCCTTGTGTTGTGAAACACACAGGGAAATGTTCATTGTGGTCACAGGAATAATGAAGATGCTTTTACTCTTGATTTTGCTGATATATTTTCCTCTTTAATTATGTGAAAAAGTAACTATGGTCTGTGAGACCATTGCATGTATGATGTGCTATTCCACTTCATTCTCTCCAACAGGTTTCCAAAGACCAAGAAGGCTCTCATGAATGAATGGCTTAATGAGAATGTGGATCCAGTGGTGCCTGCTGGTAGTGTGGTGGGCACTGACCTGCCCTCAGGCGTACCCCCTTGCTACATGAGATCACCAGCAATGCCACTGCGGAGGTCGTCCCTCAATCAGACGACTGGTCCAGGAGCATTGCCGGTTCAGGAAATGCCTGGTGGGTCTGCCAAGAAGAGGTGGCTCAGGCAGGCCATTAGTGAGGAGACTGAAACACCACAGTTCAATGGCTTGTGTCCCAGCCCTAACAGCAGGCCAGGTGAGTTACAAAACAGCTTCTTTATTTTCAGATTTTTTAAGCTGATATAACTGATTTATCACGAATGGTTTGTGCAAGTATAGTAATGATTTTTTTGTGCTTGTACAGACTCTCCTACTGGTGGAGGTGACTACATCACTCCCCTGAAGAAGAGGAGGCTGGCACGGGAGTCCATGTCCTCAGAGCTGTCGTCCACCCCACCCTCCACTCCTGTCCATTCCACCAGCATGGAGGAAGACAAGATGGTAGAGGAGGTAGGCCATGAACTGACTCATGTGCCACTTAGATAGTGCCTTTGTAGATCTCCTATTTATCTCTTGAGGAATAGCAGCACCATTCATGTCTCACCTTTGGCTGACAGAGGACAGAGATTGATCATCCATTGGTCTATCAGAGGAATTAGTTATCATTTCATGACAGAATGAATATTAAACATAAAAACTAATAGGTGCACATCGCATTTCTTAATTTTTACTTCATGCAATTAAGTGCTGAAGAATATACATTTTTCTTCTGAGAAGTGCAAGTTATATAAATTCCTTTCAGTTTGATCAGGATACATGGCATGATTGGGTTTGGAGATGTTCATCCCACATAAATTGAATAATCCCAATGTACAAGTAACTAAAATGGAAAACAAATACATGTGAAAGCTAATAAAAGTGATGAAGCTTGATTTAGTCTAGTTTTGACTAACTAGATAATATATTACACTTTGTAAACATTTATTTTTGTATTTACATCAATAAACATTGAATGACTACAGCTCACAACTCTGGTAATAGTAGTGTCCTCAGCAAGCATTGAGGATGTGAACATTGACCTTTCACTTGATGCATCCAATTTTTCACTTCACACTCCTGCCTTCATATCAACCTAAGATAAAGTAGCCACGTTACCAATTTTGTTTTATCTTTCTGAGTTTGCTGCAAGTTTTAAGTTACTTTGTGCCCTATCAACTTTCTTTTTTCAACTTTGTGCCCTATCAACTTTCTTTTTTCAACAATATTTTCTTTTGAGATAGTTTTCTATTCACTACTAGTAAATTTGAACTTTGTTTATTAGTATTCTTGCTCTTCAGTCATACATCATATTAAATTGGTCTCAAATTGTCAACTGACAAGGGCATGCCTAATTATACACATGCAGATGATATAGACTTTTTTTCACATGTTTTTATATTGATGAAATTTATTTATGGGAGTATGAACTAAGTATTGTTGAAATTAAGTAAATAACTTAATGTAATTTTCTACCTTATGTGTGGAACATTTCTCTATTCCTGTATCTTCACATGAATAGTTAATGCCTCAATCTCCACACATTACTTATCACAAATGCATATTTGGTTTTGTTACCATTCACAGACAACTTCACCAAAAGTTTTCTTGTTAATGAAAATCTCATCACATCATTGACAAAACAGTCTTCTGATCTGGTTATTTGTCCCTTGTATGTACAACAGACTTATGTGGTGAGGACAGCCGATATAAATTGCCCTTCTGTCCCATATTCTTTTCTACATGAGGGGAAGTTTTGATGCTGAATTAAAGTAGTTGTACTAATAGTATGAACTTAATTTTCACACTGAACCACTGTTATCCACTAGTGTGTGTGGACATATCAACAGTTCTTTATTTTATTTCTCACATTACTTTATGTACTAATAGATTGATTAGCCTTGTTTTCTAAATTTATGCAATTCTTATTTTCTTACTGCATGAATTAAGTATTTTCCTTGTTGAATCTTATGGAAACGTGTGTTTTTATTAACATTTTACCAAACACAATGTGATAGTTCTATTGTGAGGAATTTTTATCTGAGCAGTCATCATGAAAGCGTCTTAGGGTGTACAATTGTCTGGATTCATTCTTGTTCAGGATACCCAGCAATTATTTACTTCTCTGATATCTAAGATACATCATCTGTCAGAAGGAAACTATGACCCTGATTGGATAGTTATATAGGTTAGGTAAAGATAGGGAAAAAAAGAAAACTTCAGATATTGCATAGCTAAGGCAATTTTCTTTTTAGTCCACTGATTATTTTCTTGATGCATTGGATGACAGTTATGTGTTGTTGGCATTACATCTGGTCATTCAGACTTTTCTGTTCAACTTGCTTATGACTGGGAGGTGAGGAATCAGCATATTTTCAAAAGCATGAGGTCCTGCTTCAGAATAGTCAGTGATGAAAGATCTGCACTGGTTTCATAGACCTTAGTACAGAGGACTGGTACTTTCTATTTACTGGCCTTACATCCTGTGACTTTGCTATCCTCCTGTATAGTTTTACCTAATCTCAGCTTTAGATTTGGGTTGGAGTAGTTGCTTCCTCTTCTTTCTTTCCTCTTCGTTGATACAGGTTTTAACAAATATTCAGTGTAGTTTATCATGAATCTGAAGTCAGCATGTGGCTATTTTGAATTGTCACATGTTTTCTGGCTTATTGAGGCAGATGTGCCTGTATTTCTGTTGCCTGAGTCTGTTCTAGTGGACCACTCACTTTATGGTGTTAACAGGATTGATGTGCAATTTGAATACATGTTCCACATATTTTGTGAAGTGATCATGAATGTTTGATGGTCACGGAAATTAATGGTTCACTACACTTTGCACGAATGATGTATCTCCTCTGCCTTATGCCATGAAAGATGCTTTGACAACTTAGCAGCATGCAGCCACAGGGGCACTTGTTCCATGTTCAAGCCTCATCCAGAATCTTTATCTTGTCACCAATGTTCAATGTTTTCCTCTTCTTTTTCTCACTTGAACTAACAGGATTGGAACTTGGACGCTTAGGCATCTTGGTAGACAGTAGTAGACCACGTGGTTAACTTGTGTAGAGTGAGAGCGCCGCTTGTACATGGGTCAAGTGTTGGAACGTGACTGCGTGGGTGAGCAACTGATGTATTTGTTTGCCATGGCGGTACATTTGATATATTTCCTGCTCAGTTTTCCTTGCGAAATAATTCATTGTCTGTGTATTGGAAAATGATAGTTATTGCAGTAGTCGCGATATGAAAGAAAAAAGAGATGGCTGTATGTCTCAGCCCTCCTGTATCTTTGAAAAATCTGTTGTAAAACATTCCTGAATCTTGTTAGTTTCTTCTTTATCTTGAAGCTTACAAACCTTTTCTTCATATCTGCCAAACACTGATACTCATTCCATTACAAAATAGAGAAGATAAAAGCAGTCAGTACATACCTGACTTATTGATATAGTATGGACTCAGTACCTAGAAAACTCTAATGAAGTACAATTAACTTTTTTCAGATGGAAGCAGAACTGGCTGAGGACGACGACTCACACAAGCCAAAGTCTAACCACAGGTACTCTGAGAACAGGCCCATCAGCCCCTCTGTTCAGGACACCATTACCTCTCCAGGATACCATAGGTCTGCCACAGACACCAGCAGCAGCAGCAGTAGCAGGACAAAGAGGGTAGTGGTGCAGGAAGATGATGAGGAAGAAGAGGAAGATCTGGTGATAGATGAGGATGGCAGTTTTTTTGACCAAGGCAGTGGGGCAGTGAATTTCAGCAAGGTATCATGTGGACGACTCTCCCAAGACCAGATGGAAGAGGAAGAGGGAGTTATGCGGCCAAAAACTCGTAGAGGAAAGAAGGTCTGTTATGAACCTGAAGATGAGGAAGAAGAAGAGGAGGAGGAAGAAGAGGAGGAGGAGGAAGAGGAAGAGGATGAAGAGGAGGAGGAGGAGGAGGAGGGTGAAACAGAAAGGGAAGAGGATGATGTGCAAGATGAACAAGAAGGGGATGGAAACCAGATTGTAGTTGATGATGATAGAAAGGAACCTGTTAAAACCAGAAGAAGGCAAAATGCTGTGAAGAAAGGCAGGAACCAGCAACAGCAACAGCCTGCCAAAAGAGGAAAGAGACAGCAGGGAGGAATGGTCAAGAAGGGAAGGCAAGACCTTAAAACTAAAACTGATGTTAAGAGGAGGAAGCCAGTAAAGAGAGGAAAAGAGGTGGGTGTTTGTAAAGAGAAAGAAGAAGAAATGGAAAGAGAAGAGGAAAAAGAAAAAGTGAAAAATGAAGCTATGAAAATGGAGAGAGAAGAGGAACAGGAGCAGCAGCCAAGAGAGCAGGAGGAAGACAAGATAGCAGATGACACACCTCAGCAAGTCAAGGAGGAGATGCCTCATCAAGAAATTAAAACCGAACCAACAGAAACCAAGATAGAAGCAGATTGTAAAGTTGAACCAAAGATCAAGAGTGAAATTGAGGAAAGAGAAACCATGAACATAGAGAGATCAGCAGAAGAAGAGAGACAAGATCTGAAAGTTGAACAAAAAACATCAAAGAAAGAAGAAGTTGAAGAGAAGCAAGAAATGGAAGTAAAGACAGAACCCCAGGATACTGTAGAGGAGAGACCAGGAAGCACAGAGATACTTAAGGAAACTGAGGTCATCTCTGTGAAGATGGTAGAGGAGCCTAACAATACCAAGGTCAGGGAAGAAGTGAATAGAACAGAAGACAAACAATCTGAAATATCTAGTGATGAGACAGTCAGTAGTGATCAAGAGAAACTTCCTAAGAAGGAAGATGAGGAAAAGAAGGAAGGTGAGGACAGACCAAGACAGAGCACTGAGGAAGCAAAGACAACAGGAGCCATTGAAAGTTTAGCAGACAATCAGGAGCAGTTCCATCCCACCATTGCCTCTCCAGAAGCAGTTCATAGAAAAGATAAGATAGAAGATGAAGTTGACTCTTCAGATCAAGATGAATCTAAGAGAACCGGAAAGAAAAAGGAAAAGGTAATAAGAAAGGTAAAGAAATTAAAAAGAGTAGTGAAAAAAGACAAGGAATCAAAACAAAAGATGAAAGGGGTGAGAAGACCTAAGGAGAAGCCCACAGTAGAGGAAGACATTTCTTCAAAGGAAGGAAAAATGCAAAAAGCTGATACAGAAAAAGATGACAAGAGTTCTAAGCAGACACTTTGTGGGTCAGAAAGGAAAGAGAACAAGGAACATTGTATTGCTGGCAGCCATAGGGAACGTTCCAAGTCGCCCTCTTCCCTTGCTAACAAAGAGAAGAGGAAGGACAAAAGATCCAGCAGGGAGAAGTCACCCATGACTGTGGGGAAGACTGTGCCCAGACTAACAAGGGAGGGCAGCCCAGCAGAAAGAACAAGAGATTGCCAATTGTCTGTCAAAGATGATGCAGACACAACTGTTCCACACAAGAAAGGTGACATCAGCACTCCTGCCACTCCTGAAGCAAGATGGAAACTGGACTTGTCTCTGAAGCCTGAAGAACATCCTATGGAAGTTGTGAGGAAACCACCTACTCCACCAACACTGTTCCCACCACTTCCTTGGCAAACAAACCCGGAGAGTTTTTCTGACAGTGATCCCATGAGAGCTAAGACTCCTGAGAGTGCAAATTATTTAGGAGGAAGAGGTCCTCGAACCCCAGAAGGCCCTGCCCCCACCAGCCCATCCACTTCTCCAACCTCTCCTACCACTCCTCCCAGATCACCACTCACCACTGCTGGTAGTATCAAGGAGGTGAATAGTGAGGACAAGAGGGCAGGGGAGATTGTCCCAGAAGGAACATGGAGGTCTAGATCAAGAGGACCATGCACACCACCACCACCACCTTCAGAGGATGCAACGCAAGAGGAACATCAACAACAGCAGCAGCAGGAAGGGGGTGAGGAGGCCAACAGAAGCCCATCCCATCAGCACCTCCCATCTAACACAGACAGCAATCTGACAAGACCTGCACCAGTCAAAAAGAAGGTAGGCTTTAACACTGCTCATGCTTTCTGTTAGTCTTTGATGTGTGGAGTGAATTCTTCAGTCTGAGGTGAAGGCATCCTTTGGAAGAATCAACCACAGTTTGAAGCACTGTCATTTGTTTTCTAGTCTGTTCTCTAGCACCTCAAATTCTAATCACATGTTGATGTTTTCTTTAGCTGGTCAATGCAGTACTGCTATAGTATTGTTGGGATTGGTTTGATTTTTCTAAAAGCACTGTTTCCTCTGTCAGATGTTTTGTATTGTGTTCATTAGTTGTTTGTGAAAACTGATTTTTAGTGCTGTGTGATTCAGTTAGAGAAACTCACCTTCCCTGTGCCCTCACAGTTGTCCATCTTGGAGTATCGCAAGAGGAAAAGTGTTGGGGGAGAGACTGGACCTCTTGACTCCTCCCCTCCCCCATGCCCACCCCCACACCGTTCCTCAGGTGGGGACTCCTCTGGGGATACCCATGAGTCCTCAGTGCGTGGAGGTCTGCACTCCCCCATCCAATCCTCCCCTCCAGGGCTGACTGGGGGCAGTGGGGAAGATGGTGACTCCTCCCCAGACCTTCCACTCTCCCCCATCGGCCCAATACTCCTCCCTCCATCACCTATTAACTTGGACACCAGAAGTTCTCTAGAGGAAGCCAAGAGAGGTATTGATTAGTTGTTGTTTGTAGTGCACATTGTATATCTTGCAGAAATAGCATGTGAAATGCATGAAGCTTTGTAGTGTGTGTTTAGTTGACATCATCAACTTCATTGCTTAATCATCAGTAATTGTGCATATGGTCTTTGATTTTTTTAACATTGTTGTAATGTAGTATTTTCTTCTGTCACCAGATGGGGAGAGCTATCGCAGCAGTGCCACCGGGACAGTTGGCACCAGTGACCTCAGCAGACACAGCATAATAAACAAAGTCATGAGTAGCAATAACAGCACCAGTAGCATTACCACTAACAAAAACAGCAGCAACAGCAGTGGCAGCAGCAGCAGTACAAATGTCAGCAATAGTAGCACTATTTCTGGGAGCTGTGCAATGTCTGAAGCATCGACTGCTATCACTAGCACCACCACCTCAAGTACCAACATTGCTGGAGGCAGCACACAGGATGTTAAGTGGAATGCAGCACCAACACTGCTGGAGCGCCAGAGAGAAAACCTCACTGCTAGGCTCCGGAGAGAATTTGGTCTTTGTGTAGCTGATGATGATGATGACAAGTCAGGTGAGATGTGAGGCTCTATGTGTTTTAGCACAGCAATGTCTGATTTTTTTGTTTTATTTGTTGTACTGTATGAATGTATCTGTTGCCATTATCATGATGGCATCTTTCATTACGTTATCTGTTATACCACTATCTCTTTTATATTTCTTTTGATGCAAAGTTCCGTATATTGTCCACTTTTGATGCAAAGTTCCGTATGTTGTCCACTTTTGATGCAAAGTTCCGTATGTTGTCCACTTTTGATGCAAAGTTCCATATGTTGTCCACTTTTGATCTTGATTAAAATTGATTATTATTATTAATTGCTGTACCGGATATGTTGATAATATGATCAAGTGAGAGAGTATTGAATTTGACAAAATATGAGTTTAAATGTCATTTTACCTGTAATTGTTCAGAAAGAATAACCAAAATTGTTGTGACAGGTCTACGACTGAGCTGTTCTGGGGTACTGAGTCGACCATCACCTTCTGTACCTTCAACAACTCTCACCACCTCAAGTCCTCTCTCCCCTCGTGTACGCAAGCCACCAGTGCTCTCTGTTGGCCCAGCCTGCTTGTCCTACCTTACAGGTGAGTGTCAATATTGTGAAGAAGAGCCCTTCTTGTAATCACCATCTGTAAGTGTTTTAAGCTTTATTGAAATTGAATAGTTACTGAGTGTAATATTCCAATAACAGAGGGTGATGAACGAGGTCTTCGCCGCCACAAGACTCTGCTGCCACCTCCCCCCCCACCACCACCACCACCGCCACCACCCACAACTCAGCCCAAGAACTCCATCTTCCATGGACGGGAGGTGATGGAACCAAAGGTGGTGTGTGGGGTGAAGATGGGTGTTGCTGGGACAGGGCAGCCTGAAGCTGGAACTACTGGAGGGCCTGTGGTCTCTGGCTCTCAGAGAATAATTGGATCCACTGGTCTTTTCCCATCTTCAGCTCCAGTTCCTCCAGCTCCTCCTGGTGTGCGGGGAGGATCCTTGCCCCAGAGCCCAGTTCCAACCTCTGCTGGCATACCTAACTCAATGACTGGAGCAGTTCCTCGGCCCTGTCCGGTGCCGCCACCCATTGGAGTTCCTTCTGTGCCCACCCCACCAGTGGTTCAGGCTGGTCTGGCAGTCCTGCCGACCATTCCCCATAGTCTGCCAGGCCTGCCTCCCTCCAAACAGTCTGGACCCTGCCTTTCCCCTGCCCTAACAGCTTCTCAGCAGAACCCAGAGTACCCTGGTCGCCCCTTTTCCCGTGGCCAGTTTGGTCCTCCAGGAATCGGCAACCTGACTGCACCCATCTCTCTCTACTCAGCAGCACGCCTGGCTCCTCCTCCCCCTCCTCCTCCTCCTCCCCTGCCTCCACAGACAGAACCTGCAGGTCCTGGCCTGCCAGGTCCCAGCCCACCAGGACACGTAGATCCTGCCAGGGTTAGTGGTGAGGGTAGTGCTGGCTATTCTGGGCAAGACTGCCCTGCTCCAGGCACCCGAGGCTCGTGATGGCGGGTCAGTGGAGCCTCCTGGCCCCTTCTCGCCCCTGTCCCTGACCCAGTGATGCTATCAGGATAAGCTGTGCTCTCTGTAAAGACCTTCATGTCCTCGTGCAGACCAGCACGCCTGTGTATATTGTTGGAAAGCTTTGTACGTAATGAAATATTTTGTTGCATTCAACTTGTGCCCGTCGTCCATTCCTTTATTTCTCTCGGCTTTAATTTGCTTATCCTTTCTTGTATCTATTTGTTTTTGAAAAGTACAAAATAATATTAGGTTCTTTCTCCCTGACAAAATATGGGCTCTTAGAATGTTTCTTAAGGAAAATGCCCAAGATGACTGCCAGTCTGCTGTGCTTGTGTGTGTGAGAGTGACGACTGACTGCTGTCCCTCCTGGAGCCAGGTGCCACCCAACACTTGACCTCCCACCTAACACTTCCGTCTCATGAGAAAAGAAAAAATTGATTACCTTTCCTGCACAATTCTTCATGGTGAATTGTATGGAAATTATCGCTAAGTTTCAGTGGTCAAGATGACCATGTCAATTCATAAAGGGACAAAGGAAAAGGTTTATTATTTTTAATGTCAAGTGAATAAGGTGAAAGGATTAAACTTTCATCTCTCAAGGACATGGCCTCACTCCATTGGTGTTAACCATACACTTTTATTTAGTTCTGATGATGAGCGGTGTTGTACAGTCCCCCTCCACTGCCTGCCCCTCCACACACTACTTCTGATCTGCTCTTCCTTTCTTCCTCTGACCTCCTTTCCTCTTGTCTTTGTTTCTTGTTATCTCCTGGTTCTTCCCACTCGTTTCCCCTTCCCTTCCCTTTCCTCCTTTCATTGATCTGATGCAGTACAGAAAAGACCAGACTGAGCATCACCATATGTTCTTGTGGGCAGATGACTATGAGTGATCTGTTTTCCTTATTATCTCTTCTTTCCCTTCATGCATCAACATCACCACCACCACCACCACCACTACCACCACCTCCACAACCACCACAACCACTGTCACCATCACCACCACCACCATACACCAAGCTAAAAGTTTCACTAATGTTTTCATGTAAAATATATGTAAATTAAGACCTATCACATACTATATATATTATTTTTTGTTATATATTTTTACTTCTGGAAAGACTTTAAATACGAGCTGTATATTATTTATAAATCTTTAAAAATCTACCTGATACATCGACAAGCTGGCTGATGAATCTCTAGTGTTTGTGGCTTGGACTCTCTCTCTCTCTCTCTCTCTCTCTCTCTCTCTCTCTCTCTCTCTCTCTCTCTCTCTCTCTCTCTCTCTCTCTCTCTCTCTCTCTCTCTCTCTCTCTCTCTCATTCACACTAGCACTTGTTGTATTTATGTTATGTACATAGATTGTTGGGAAAATATTATATTTTTATTTTCTCCTCGCTTTTGCATACAAACGGACACACATTCATGTTTTTTCTGAAGTGAAATTACCTTGGTATCTTTTACAGAAAATAACATGTCCACTAAGTGTTGTGAGGAAATGAAGGAAGCTCTACCTGAATTGAATCATTATTTATTATTATTGTGGATATATATACATACTATATATATATATACATATATATATATATATATATATTATTTTACTCTATTTTTTCATCGCCGATGATAGCGTGTTGTAGAGTCAATGTTCTCTCTTCGTGTTCTCTATCTACTTTATTCCCTCCTATATTACTATCACACCAGGCCCAACGCTTTGGGATTTCTCTCTCTCTCTCTCTCTCTCTCTCTCTCTCTCTCTCTCTCTCTCTCTCTCTCTCTCTCTCTCTCTCTCTCTCTCTCTCTCTCTCTCTCTCTCTCTCTCTCTCTCTCTCTCTCTCTCTCTCTCTCTCTCTCTCTCTTTCGAGAACTTTTTATTTTATATTTCAATGCCACATTTCATCATTGCAAGACTGACACACCTCTTTATGTGTGGCAATCTTAACTCCCCAAAGGCAATGTTTCCATGGGTTCTGGGGTTTGTATTTGTTCTAATCTTTCTCTTCCTTTAGAACTTTTTTTCCTGCTCCTCCCACAATAGTACCTGTTTATTCTTGATGTTCACGGTTCTAGGACTAAGCATAAAGTATACAAGAGTTGTCCAGCGTGGGGGGGTGAACCGGGACCCGCGCATACCTGTTGTCTTTTTCTTTTTTTTCATTATTACTATTTTTTTCAATTCTTTTCCACCAATTTCCTGCTAGTGGTAGTGGGCGGTAGAGGTGTAGCATCTACCAGGCGGCGCTGTACCAAGACTGTACCTGTACCTGGCCCAACAGGCGCCGCTCAGGGGCCCGCGGCAACCCCCCCCCACCCCCGGCGGACGCTAAAAAGAAAGGCTCACTTAAATTTAAGAAGAACCTCCCTTACATGTTTGCGAATCCCAACTCTTACTGTTGTATGAAAGTACAACAAGTTATTTTGTGTACATATGCCTATGTCTTGTACAAAGAATGGTAGCATTAAATGATTTGGATATGAATAAATGATGTCATTATTCATGTTTATTTACTTTGTGTTGTAGTGAGTAAGTTCACATGGCTTCCTTTTACTCCATCTTAATCTCCTCCAGGGGCTCACATGTAGAATCCTCCAAAGGTTTACCCCAGGAATGGTCCAACTGGCAGGTGCCATGTCTCCAATCCCACCAGCACTCCCTAAATGAAAAAATATGGCAATGGGAGATCCTCCTGCCTCTCTGGATGCAGGAATCCCACAACCTTTCCCTGCATCCATCATACAGTCTGGCAGGTTCCTCTAATGCCTTGGCATCAAGGAAGTCTGGATGACCAACCGCCCCCCCTCCGCCCCCAGGCAAAACCTTGAGCCTCGGCCCCAGCCTCTATTTCTAAATCTGATGGCAGCTGTGAAGAATTTTTCATGGGGAGGGGTTACAAGCCCCACCCCAACCAATTAGGACAGCTGTGGGCAGGGACACTGGTATTCCAAAGGGAAGATGCCTGGCTTTCCCCCAAAAGATGAAAGCAGAGGCAAAGACAGCTGAAATAGAAGGGGACAGCTGTGGAAGGTAGAGGGCACTCACTTCTCACTTGGATAGAATCCACCCACCAAGGTGGAAGAGTTGTAGACCAGTCATTATGGAGCATTTCTAAATTTTTGAAATTTTATTTAAACAATCTGGGCTTTTTATAGGAATTTATGGGCTAAAGGAGACCACCTAATGGAGACCTATCTGAAAGCCCACCCCACTTGGAAACCGTTATCCTGAGTGGACGTCCAATCTCCACTCAGACCGTAGCCAGGATTCGTAGCCATGTGCTCGGGGATCCCAAAGCCTCCAGAGCGCAAGCTGTTCCACTGTACCACGGCGGCAATACCGATATTTCAGATCTTGTAATTATTGTTCAGACACTAGAGGTTCTGATAGTCGCTTTAGTCACTACGAGAAGGCGAAGCCCTTGGAATTTAAGGTTTTCTGACCCAAGACCAAAGTTCAGGTGTTTGGAGGCTTACTGGATGAAATAGTACAATCTGTCTACGTGTGTGGGGAGGACATTGAGATATCGGAAAACTTCATATACCTTGGTTGTGTAGTGCATTAACAACGATGGGTCGAGCCAGTAAGTTGTACGGCGGATTGGCCTTGCCCACAGCATTATGGACTCGCTCAACACGGCGTTATAGGTGTACCTGTGCAGACAGACAGATCTTCGTCGCTGGTGATCCCTGTCATAACTCTATGGTTGTGCGACATCAACACTGAACACCGAGCTGAAGAGGTGAATTGATGTCTTTGGTACTAGATGCCTTCGCAGGATCATGGGCTACCACCGGTATGACTGTGTCAAATCGGCAATTGTTCTGTGAGACTGATTCGAGGTCCATTATCAACATAGGCTGTCAATGTCAACTGCGGCTATATGGGCATGTGGAACGCTACCTGGAAGCTGATCCTTCTTATCGGGTCGTTTCTGAAAGAGATAACCCAGTGTGGAGGAGGCCAAGGGGGCCCCCACAGAAATCATGGCTTCGGCAAGTCTCCTACTGGGAGACATCGTATGCTCCCCGTGATTGATTGATTGATCTCTTCCTCCTCTTGTTCCTCTTTCTGGCGGTTGTGAAGGTAGGTAACAAGGAAAGGGGAAGTGAGATTCTGGTGAACAGCAACTCATGTTACAGGGATGTTTTTAGCAGATAATGTTGATCTGCAGGAGAATGAGCGACTACTTGCATTAATATATGGTGAAACAATGAACAGACTGGAGGGAGTGACTGAGCGAGGCGAGGAGGATCACAAAAGCTGGAAAAAATTAGACATTAAGAGATACTCTACTAGGGATCTAAGTGTGTGTGTGTGTGTATATATATATATATATATATATATATATATATATATATATATATATATATATATATATATATATATATATATATATATATACACACACACACACTTAGATCCCTAGTAGAGTATCTCTTAATGTCTCATTTTTTCCAGCTTTTGTGATCCTCCTCGCCTCGCTCAGTCACTCCCTCCAGTCTGTTCATTGTTTCACCATATATTAATGCAAGTAGTCGCTCATTCTCCTGCAGATCAACATTATCTGCTAAAAACATCCCTGTAACATGAGTTGCTGTTCACCAGAATCTCACTTCCCCTTTCCTTGTTACCTACCTTCACAACCGCCAGAAAGAGGAACAAGAGGAGGAAGAGATCAATCAATCAATCACGGGGAGCATACGATGTCTCCCAGTAGGAGACTTGCCGAAGCCATGATTTCTGTGGGGGCCCCCTTGGCCTCCTCCACACTGGGTTATCTCTTTCAGAAACGACCCGATAAGAAGGATCAACTTCCAGGTAGCGTTCCACATGCCCATATAGCCGCAGTTGACATTGACAGCCTATGTTGATAATGGACCTCGAATCAGTCTCACAGAACAATTGCCGATTTGACACAGTCATACCGGTGGTAGCCCATGATCCTGCGAAGGCATCTAGTACCAAAGACATCAATTCACCTCTTCAGCTCGGTGTTCAGTGTTGATGTCGCACAACCATAGAGTTATGACAGGGATCACCAGCGACGAAGATCTGTCTGTCTGCACAGGTACACCTATAACGCCGTGTTGAGCGAGTCCATAATGCTGTGGGCAAGGCCAATCCGCCGTACAACTTACTGGCTCGACCCATCGTTGTTAATGCACTACACAACCAAGGTATATGAAGTTTTCTGATATCTCAATGTCCTCCCCACACACGTAGACAGATTGTACTATTTCATCCAGTAAGCCTCCAAACACCTGAACTTTGGTCTTGGGTCAGGAAACCTTAAATTCCAAGGGCTTCGCCTTCTCGTAGTGACTCTAAAGCGACTATCAGAACCTCTAGTGTCTGAACAATAATTACAAGATCTGAAATATCGGTATTGCCGCCGTGGTACAGTGGAACAGCTTGCGCTCTGGAGGCTTTGGGATCCCCGAGCACATGGCTACGAATCCTGGCTACGGTCTGAGAGGAGATTGGACGTCCACTCAGGATAACGGTTTCCAAGTGGGGTGGGCTTTCAGATAGGAGGTCTCCATTAGGTGGTCTCCTTTAGCCCATAAATTCCTATAAAAAGCCCAGATTGTTTAAATAAAATTTCAAAAATTTAGAAATGCTCCATAATGACTGGTCTACAACTCTTCCACCTTGGTGGGTGGATTCTATCCAAGTGAGAAGTGAGTGCCCTCTACCTCCCATAGCTGTCCCCTTCTGTTTCAGCTGTCTTTGCCTCTCCTTTCATCTTTTGGGGGAAAGCCAGGCATCTTCCCTTTGGAATACCAGTGTCCCTGCCCACAGCTGTCCTAATTGGTTGGGGTGGGGCTTGTAACCCCTCCCCATGAAAAATTCTTCACAGCTGCCATCAGATTTAGAAATAGAGGCTGGGCCCGAGGCTCAAGGTTTTGCCTGGGGGCGGAGGGGGGGCGGTTGGTCATCCAGACTTCCTTGATGCCAAGGCATTAGAGGAACCTGCCAGACTGTATGATGGATGCAGGGAAAGGTTGTGGGATTCCTGCGTCCAGAGAGGCAGGAGGATCTCCCATTGCCATATTTTTTCATTTAGGGAGTGCTGATGGGATTGGAGACATGGCACCTGCCAGTTGGACCATTCCTGGGGTAAACCTTTGGAGGATTCTACATGTGAGCCCCTGGAGGAGATTAAGATGGAGTAAAAGGAAGCCATGTGAACT
>CM035190.1:897955-946259 GCA_020233015.1 Callinectes sapidus | reverse complement strand
AGAGAGAGAGAGAGAGAGAGAGAGAGAGAGAGAGAGAGAGAGAGAGAGAGAGAGAGAGAGAGAAAATAAATAAATAAAATCACCGCACAATTCAATAAAACAAACGCTGAACCAAAACCAAACAACAAAAATATGAACACAAAAAATTAATACCAAGAATGACCAAACCAATAATGCTTCATCGGTGTGTTCCCTTCGTGTTCCCTCAGCCACCCTCGCGCCGGAGTCAGTGGTGGAGGTGGTGGACCGTCTGGGCTCACCGTTGTACCTCGACCCCCACATCCTGGCACCAGTGGTCTCCGGGGTGGCCTGTACTCTCGCCCTGCTCCTGTGTGTGGGTCTCCTGATCTCCCGAGGGTAAGAAACGCCACTGTCCTCGTTAAAGAAGTCAAGGAAACACACACACACACACACATATACACACATTTTCTTTACGAGTGTTGTGTTTCGTGGTTCTTTATAGCCTGTTTTTTTATGTTTCGTAAATCTGTGTGGATTTCCATGCGTTGTTTTTGTCGTTTTGGACCAAGAAAGGAAAAAGTCGATTGTTTTACACCTTTCTTTCTTTTTTTATTGGTAGTGTGTGGTGTAATTATTCACTGCTTTGACTTATGGACATGACCGTTTTTTTCTTTTTTTTTTTCTATGATTTTTCTGTAAGGTGTTACTCCGAACTAACATTTCTTGCTCCAGGGAGGAAAAATTACTGCAGAGACAGTTCGGCTTCCATGTTACACATCAATTTTTATTATTTGTTTCGCTGTTGTGTGTTGTAATTATTCATAGCTTTGATTTATTCACATGTAAATTTTTTTATTCTTATTATTTTTTTTTTTGAGGTTCTTTATATTGCGGTTTTTTGCTTGGGATAAAGAAGAAAGCTCAACCTTCCTCGCTGTGTTCACTGTTAAGTAGGTTCATTGCATGTCGTATATTCATAACATTAATTTATGAGTTTTTGTCTTCATTTAGATATACTCGTAACCCCAGTGAAAACAGTTCTGATAAATGACGCTGCACCCTCTTGTATTGTCATGATCTTTATTGCTTTATCATTATTATTATTATTATTATTATTATTATTATTATTATTGTTGTTGTTGTTGTTGTTGTTGTTGTTGTTGTTGTTATCATTTACTCCTTCGATTTATAAAGAGAGCCTTTTTCATTGTTGTTCTCCAGGCGTGCTCAGTTCATGAAAGGAGCAGATACAAATGGCAGCAATGGTGGCGGCGGCGGCGGAGGGAACGGTAACGGCAACACATACAGTCGTTCTCTGGCCGAAATTCAAAACCACCACAACGACAGTCAGGAGCAGCTATCACCCCCGCCCGGCCCTCGCAGCAAGCACGACGAGGCTTACTCTGGTACTGTTCACCAAGATGACACTGTCCTGATCCTCTTAATTATCAATCCTGATAACTACTACCACTAATTAGTTTTGATAATGTAGATGATAAATGCTTAATTACTGCTACTTATGGTGTTAAAATGCTTTAATTAGTACTGGTGCTATAACTACCACTAACAACACTAATGTCGGAAGGATTTTATAACTACTTAATCATTACTGTGTGTGTGTGTGTGTGTGTGTGTGTGTGTGTGTGTGTCACAACCACTGTGTAAACTACCAATTATGTAGTAAGTCCCATTTTTAAGTGTGGTGCGCTTGTCTCTTTGTGTCCCTCCTTCATACAACGTGTTGGCTTCTCTTAGCTTGTGTGTTAACCAAGCCTCTCTGTCCGCCCTTCTGTCTGTCTGTCTGTGTCTTGTCGATCTGTTTCTCTTCTCGTTTTCCTCCCGTCAATGTTATGCGTTAACTAGTGTTGTCACTATTATCACCACCTCACTGTTAAATTTTGTATTTGTGCAGACAATATTTTAACTCAAAACTCGCGATTATAAAATGTTCTGGGTTTCGTTAGTGATTTGCATACACTCTTTTTGTTTATTCCTTTGCTTCCTTCTTTGTGGAAGTTGTGCTTAGTTGTGGCTTCAGCAGTGTTCCGTTGTACTCACTCATTCACTCACCCACTCCTTATTGTCCTCGTCCTTGTAGGTTGTGATATAATAAGTTTAATTTGCTTGACTATTTTTTTCATGAATGTAACTTTGGTTCATCTATCTGACTTGTTTGATTTTTGTTTGTTTGTTTTTGTTTTACTGGGAAGTATTTTCCCCTCACGTTAAACATCAAAGTGGCCAATGTCTCCAAACTTATGGTCTCAGCAGAATTATTTTTGAATGCCGCACTTTATTATCGGGTTTTCATGTGTGTTTTCCTATCGAGCGTTGTTGAATTATCACTAGAATCATGAGAATACCCTCAAAGAACATTAGAATCTTTTATTGGTCACACTGATAAGACGCCGAAAAATCATGTTGCGGAGCCATGAAAACAATTCAACGCTAAACGTTGAGATTAGTGCCTATTCTTGGCGACCCAACTGAAACTATAGTTTCAGTAAAGCAATAAGAGGGAAAAAAGAATGAAAATACCAAGTTTGTTTTGTTTCGTGAGCTGCATAACTTTTTATGTGACATGCAACAGCTTTATTTTATGAACTTAAAAAATCAAACCCCAGTCTCCTGCCTGCAGTCAGTAGGAAATTATCGAACATTTTCGATCCACTATGGTAATTTATGATTAATTTTAGTTGGTTTTCAATGTAATCCTTTATTAATTTATTCATTTTCATTTCTAATCAATTTCTTATTTAATCATTTCTTTTTAACGTGTATTTTTATTTATTTATATTTTATTTTCTTTATAGCGACCAGTGTACTTCTTCCGCCATCCCTTCATGTCCTTCCTTCCTCCCGCCCTCCCCTCCTTGCCCCGTTCCTCGCTCCTCTCGCCTCACCGCCGCCTCGTCTCGCCCGGCAGTGGACGAGCCGTACGAGATCTGCCCCTACGCCACCTTCAGCATGCCCCCGGGGACCACCGTGCCTCCGGGCTCGGCGGGGAGGGGCACACTCGACTACACATTACAGTTTCACACCTTTGGCCACCAAGAATGTTTCGAGGGCCAGCCAGCCCCGCAGAGGGCCTCCGCCACCTCCCTCTTGGGCGGAAGGCGGCGTGATGGGGGCGGAGGATCAGCAGCTGGTGCCTCCGTGGGTAAGACCTCACCTCACCCCACGACAGGCCCCCTATACCTTCCATTTCCTCTCCTCCTGACGTGACCCTCCCCTCTTTTCCCAGCCCTCTCTCCTCCCGTGTCGTAGCTCATCACGTGGTGATTACTGTCACCACGCTCCTCCCATCTACTACCTCAGCCAAATTTTATGCCCTCTCCTCCTCCTCCTCCTCTATAGTTTCCCATCAAGCCCCACCGGCTAAAAAAAAAAAAAAAAAAAAAAAAAAAAAAAAGCCTCATTAATCTAGTGCATATATTTATTTGTCGCTGTGCCCGGGAATGGCTATGCCTCATGCCAGTAAAGCTTCATTATGTTATGAACCAAACCAGTCTCTTGCTCTCTCTCCACATCCTTCCCCACCCACCGCAACACGCCTGCTGTCACCGACATGTGCGGAGATTCACGTCGCTTGGTCACAGGCGTGCACGGTTTGCCTGCTTGCATGTGACTGTGATGACTGTCTTATTCAATCATGGTAATGCTTGCACCGTTTTCCACATCTGCAGCTCTTCTCGGTGACTTGGAGGAAGTCTTACTTACTGTCTCGTGTTGCAGAGATCGCGTGCATCTCCAGCCAGCAGACTCTGCCTATCTCCTGTGTGCGTGGCGGCGTACGGCGTGCAGGCAAGAAAGAGGTGGAAGAGGAGGAGGAGGGGGAGGCCCACGGGGGGTCGGAGAGTGAGCAGGACACAAGTGGCAGTCCCGGTGGGGTGCGAGGCGGCCCAAGGGACACGTACAAGGTGCCTGTCCGGCTTAGGCGAGGTAAGTTTATGAGTACCGGATGACGTTACTATAGGAGTATACCCTCACCACTTCCATCTGTCGCCTACTACTACTACTACTACTACTACTACTACTACTACTACTGCTGCTGCTGCTGCTGCTGCTGCTGCTGCTGCTGCTGCTGCTACTACTACTACTACTACTACTACTACTACTACTACTACTGCTACTGCTACTGCTACTACTACTACTGCTACTGCTACTACTACTACTGCTACTACTACTACTGCTATTACTACTATTTTAATTACTACTACTACTACTACTACTACTACTACTTGTTTACCTATGAATGCTTACTTATGAATGGATAGTGGGGTTATTAAGAATCACTTCTTGTGGTGATCCCCACCTCTGTGACCTGTCAGCCTTCTGTCCCAGCCTAACGTGCCTATCGTATCTCTAGTTACTATCTTTTCTGGGAGTGCATTCCAGGGGTCTATAACTCTGATGGAAAACCAATTTCCCTTCATGATGGTGTGCCAGTGGTCGGGTTTATTCGGTTTCAGGGAGTGACCCCGCTGATTATTTGTATTTAGCTCAAAGAATCTGGAGTAAGAGACATCGTCGTAGCCATGCAGGAACTTGAAAGTTTGTATCATGTCTCCTCTCACTCTTCTTTCCTCTAGTGTCTGTGTAGACCCAGGCGTTGACAGCGTTCCTCGTAGGGTTCAAGCAGTGCTCATATCCTGTATGTGTGTGATAGCGGGGGATTGCGTTCGCGTATTTGTGTGTGTTACACAGTAGACTATATTCTGTAAGTGTACATGGATATATTATAATTTGTTATCGAGAGAGAGAGAGAGAGAGAGAGAGAGAGAGAGAGAGAGAGAGAGAGAGAGAGAGAGAGAGGGTGGGGAGGGAGAGGGATGGGGGGAAGGGAGCTAGATAGAGGTGGTAGGAAGTGGTTATGAGAAAAGTAGAAACAGGAAATGAGATTGGGAAGCAGATATAAAGTGGGGATGGGGAAAGGTAGTGTGGCTTAATTAACGTGTCCCGAGTTCTGGCCAATAATATTTACTTTAAAAAAAAACCCTTTAGTTGACTTACCACTCTAAATAAAAAGTATGAGTATGAAGGCTGCTTCAACATGTATGTACCTAGAAAGGAGATTATGCAGGAATCATATGGAAGTATTGTCACCTCTGACCTTAGTTGTTGGTTGAATTAGAATATGTTGCACTGCTATATTCAGCAACATCTAATTATATAGATATCAGCAGTTCAATTTTCTGATCACAATTACTGATACTTAGAGATAAAAAAACATCCAATTTAATAAGCTGGAAGGAATTGTAAACCAAAAAAGTTGGGATATGTTTATCAAATGGAATATTTTTTAGCCAAAGATGCAGCTACTCTTGTCCAAGAACTTTGCCTTTAGGACGTACTGCTCAATAGATGAAAGACACATGTTACATGCATACAACACAGCAACATATTGTTTAGAGCAATGTTCTGTATGAGGCCATGGACACTTGGAAACTTGTGATGTCATAGCCTCACCCATACCAGTGACCTGCTTCACTCGCTAGTATTTCAATACAATTTGGGCATTGGTCCTTGAAACATATTAGGAGTGATAGAAACACACATTCTTGGAGTATGGGCTCTAAGCACTTTTGCTACCATCCACAATGCTCTCACTTTGTCATCCACACATTTTAAAATCCCACATTTAACCGAGCTACATAGTGTCTACATCTTTTGTATTTACAAGTCCTGTTATGTTTTCTAAGTGCCTGTACTTTATGCATTTTTTAGTAGAATGCTTGCACTACTCCCGCCATCACTGCTCTCCCCCATGACATTGGTTATTGTATTGCAGTAATTAGAAACCATTGTACTTGGCCAAATCTTTGTATGGTTGAGTAGTGCATGAGGAAAATCATCACATGTTATGACCTTTCATTTACAGTGGCACTTTAAACAGTGGGCCAACTCTGCTATCTGCCAGCCACAAAAACTATCTGCTTGAATTATAAAATGCATCTTGAAAGACTACCTTTTGCAGAAGTGTGTATATCTAGTGGCTGTCAGTCCTCTTGCAGAACCATAACCAAGAGTTCTTGCTGTACCATTCCATATTGCTCTGCTCTCACCAATCTACTGTCCTCATCTTCTCCAGATGATTCTTTATCTTCTGTCTCTTCACTGGTCTACCAGGTAGTTTTTATTTGGTAATCTTATTCAAACATGTCATCTGACCTTAGTTATCTAGTTTTCACAGCATGTCAGTGAAAGCTTAGCATATATCTTCATCTCCTTGCTGTGCCCCATCCACTTTTCCTGTCCAGGGTTGAGCTTACGGTCTTCTTAGCACCATATTTTTAACTGTGCCATAAATCTGTTTCCTCCCTCCAGTTGTCATGGGTTGGCTGGGGTTCATAGTGGTTTTATATGTCCTTTACTCTTTCTATGTACACTTTGTCATAACATATTTTCTACACTACAGAAACACTTATTAGCTACTGCTCATTGTTTAACTAACTTATTTTTGTTGCTTTTATTTTGTAGTATGATTCAAAATATTTTAATTCGGGAAAGCTATAATAACCTGAGTCACAGAGACATGAATTTCATGGAAGATAGGATTTTTCTAAATGTCTGTGATGTTACTGCCTTCATAATGGCCACAAGTACATAACTGCTCATGCTGAATAGTACTCCAGAAAATTTAACAAGGGACTGAGAGGAGAAATAAAGAAATACATGAATGAATGTATATAAAGAAAACATATTGACATAAAAAGATCCTCAGCTATGTATGTGCTGAATCTATATTGCTCCACACAGGTGCTGACTTCAGCTTCCACCCGCCAGACTCCAGCACTGAGAGCAATGATGAGCGGTCCCCTGTGCCCCCCCGCCGACCACAGCACCTTCCCCCCACCCATCCCCAGCATGCCTCTCACAGACTCCATGCCTGTACACCTGCTCCACCACCTGCACAGGGCCTGAGGTGAACGTTTAGTGCCCTTTTTCTCATTCCTATACCATCTTTCTGCTTCCCTTTGACTCAGGCCAGTCAGAGAAACCTCCTTGCATGCCCCTAGTGGATTCACTTAATATAACTCACAACAGTTTGATATTGAAAGTCAATGCCATAAAATTTAATGGAATAGTGAGATGCAAGTGTGTCGTCATAGGGATAACTTTCATGTTGACCAATTGTCTATGATTTATTTTCTCTGACTTTACCATAACTCTTGTATGTTTTTCAATGCAACTAAGTGTCCAATTCCCAAGTGTGATTTGAGTCCACTGGGAGCATCTTTCCCATAGATGTTATTAGGTTTTCTATTTTCCTATCTGTGTTGTTTCAAGATCCTTATGTAGCTAATTGGTACATACATAGTGTGTTATACAAGCAATGTGCAGCCTGTATGTTACTCTACACTCTTCATAGCCATGTTGTTCTATACACCAGACCTCTTGTTTGCATCATGCTGGCATTCTTCATGATAGGAAAGCATGATTAGGACTTGGGACAAAGGGTTGTGGAAATAAAAAGAAATGGTAGCATGATTACAACTTAGCAGAGGGTATGAAGAGAGAGAGACTGGGAGAAGATGGCATGATCAGAGCTTGGAGGGGTGTTAAAAGAATCATGTTTGCACACATAATTTTGTTTTTGTCAGTGTAGCCTCACGTCCCTCACAGCTTGATCCATGTCATGCACACACTAATAAGTATCCTTGTGATATGAGGATAGTCAAAAAGAACCCTCACTCTTTACCTAACCCCACCTCCTAACACAGCCCGTCATCCCTACTTCACTCTCCCTTCCTCCCTTACTAGCCTGTTGTGATTATCTCAACATGCTCTCTACCACCCCTTCCACTACCAACTCCACCACAGTATCCAGTTTCCTTTTACATTCTTAATTCTATTCCTTCCTCACAATCACTCCCTCTCTTACTATCCAAGTAATCCTACCACTAAAATCCAGCTCCTAAATCTCCTTACCTATCTCCCTCACCACTACTCCATACTACCAAACTCCCTCCCTTCCTTACCACCATCTCCCTGCTGTGACCACCACCCCTGCCCCCTCCCTTCAGGCCCAGCAGTACTTTGGACAGCGTTTACTCTGTGGAAGGGGCGGTTGGGGGGCCTCTTCGTCCCCCGACTGGGTTCTCTGACTCCCGTGAGCTCTCAGAGGCAGAGTGTGACCGAGACCCAGGCCAGGGAGGTCCCAAGGGAAGGCCACAGCAGCATGGCAGGTGGGGGCCATAGTCAGAGAGGATATAACTGATGGGAGTGTGTTGTGTGGGTGATAGTTGCTTACATTTTGGGTTGGGAAATTCAGTGAACTCTGATGTTGGTGTGTTGTTTCTGTTGGGTGGTGGTGGTGGTTGTGTTGTATTTGGTATTCACTGAAGGAAGAGAGTGATGTTGATGGCTGTGTGCAAGGATTCTTAGATAATAATAATAATAATAATAATAATAATAATAATAATAATAATAATAATAATAATAATAATAATGATATCTTTGGCTGTGTGTAATCATTAGGTACAGAAAGTGTAGTTTTTGGTCAAACAGCAAGTTACCCAACAATAACTTCGTCAGTGTTAATTGTAGAGGAAAGGAAACTTCATATAGGGTTGACTTTTATGTAACAGATATTGTTGAGGGGAGGATTGAAATAGATGTTAGATTATGCTCCATAAACTTTGTTTTCAAATAACATTAGATGATTAGCTGTACTTATCTCCTGAGTTTAAATATGAATAGATTTGTATAGGAAAAATCAATATCAAAGGGATAGATAAAGTAGTAGACAAGCAGATGAACAGTCCTAGGAATAGGATTGGTCTCAAGGTATAGAAGTGGGAGATTACAGGTACCTCTGTTTTTATAAAACAGTGAGATTGTTTTGTGTGTTTTTTAATTTACACACGGTCCAAAATCCCCCCCAAATTTTGTTTTTGTTTTTTTACACTTAACGAGATTTTCACTGAGTGGCCAATAGATGTCTTGTGCAAGTTCCTTTGTGCCACCCAAGCAACAACATTTACACAAGCACAAGCTAAAATCAATTATGAGGTTAAGGTAGCCAGCTAAGAAAAGATGGATCCCAAGGGATTTTTTCAGAGGAATAAGCTGAAGACTAGGGAAGAATTAGGCCCACTGAAGACAGCTGGTTCGTTCTGGAATTAGCAAAATATTGAATCAGTATTCCTTAACTGTCTTCACACAGGAAAACATAGAGAATATACCAGATAGTGAGCAGATCTGTGGAGCAGAGGAGAGTGAGAAGCTGACATATTTTCACAGCTAAAGAAATGGTTGAAAAAGAGATAGACAAAAAAGTTCAAATCACCAGGACCCATGAAATATATCTGAGAGTACTTAAGGAATGGAAAGAGTTGTTAGTGAACTGTTAGTAGCAGTCTAGGATGTCACTAGATTAAGTTGAAGTTTCAGAACTATGGAGACAGGCCAATGTTGTACCAAAGGGGATAAAATGCTTTTGTCTAATTATAGACCAGTCATCTTAACTTCAGCTGTAGGGAAACTAATGGAGTTGATATTAGTGAAGAAAATCAATCGAGAGCATCTAAACAAATATAACTTGATCAATTACTCTTAACACTGATTCACGGAAGGAAAGTCGTGTCTTGCAAACATGTTGAGTTTCTATAGTAAAGTGTATGAGGCAATAGAAAAGGGTGAGAATTAGGACATACTTTACCTAGATTTTAGTAAAGCATTTTTGATAAGGTACCCCATCAGAGGCTCTTAAAAAGATTAGGGTGCACGGAATGAATGGAGAGATATATTAAGATGGATGAAAGCATGGTTAAGTGATAAGATGTCAGAGAGTTGTAATAGACAGCTCTAATTCAAAGTGGGGTCAAGTGGGGTGACATAAGGATTAGTTATAATGCCACTATTATTTCCAATATATATTAATGATTTGGATAGTGGAATCAGCAGTGATATTTGTAAATTTGTGGATGATACAGAAATAGAGTAATTAGGTCGGATTCTGATTCCACTGTCTTTATGGGAGACTTGGATAAGATGAATGAATGGAAAGACAGATGGCAAATGCAGTTTAATGTTAACAAATGCAAAGTACTCAGTGTAGGTAGAGGTAATCCACGGAATAGGTACATGATAAATAGTGAGGCTCTGATAAGTTCAGAATATGAAAAAATTTAGGAATTAGCTAGCTCTGACTTAAAATCATGTTGTTAGTGGTCTTAATATCGCATATAAATGAAAAGAAACGTTAATTTTATATTTTTTTGGGGGGATGTTGGACGTATATTCAAAAACATGTAAAGCAAGCAAATGTAAAATGAGAGGTACCTGTATTTGTTTGATTTACGTTGTTTTTGTTGTTCTTAACATCTTCAAGAATGCAACTCTTGAGAAGTGCCTGTATCCTCCATTGTTGTTACTCAGCTGGTGGTAGCTGTTTGGCAACATGGAATGGATACAAGTGCTTGAAAGGGAAGCTGACTGAGCAGTGCCTGGTGTGTAGTACTGTTAGTCCTTTGCTGCACGTCTGATGTGCACATTGCAGATGCTGTACTTAACTTTTGCAAGTTTTAATAGATTCTTGGACCAATCTTTCTTCTTCACCTACAAACAGTAACACTTGGGAAATGAATGTTGTACTTATTGAATATACATAAATTCTTTCCTGTGAAAAATTTCTTTTGCTTCAGTTAAAGCTTGTAGTTAAGGCAATGCAGTAATTGCTGCAAGACTCACTTGTAATAAAGTATTGCATGGTGGTGTAAAGGTAGTGGTGGTTTAGTCATGTGTATTATTTAATGAACAATGAGATGGAGGAAGCCTTAGAAATGCATGAATTATTTGATTAATCACATGAAATATAGATAAAATCTAATCATACAATAAATACTAATAATATTGAGTAAGGAAACTGAATTGGAGCTGTGCATTTTTATATAAGTCAAACATTGTTGTTCCTTATGACTTCAAGTGGTTTATCACATTGAAAAATCTTATTTTATTTTTCTATGATTCTGATTATATAATGTTGATTGGGATGAATGTGTGTGGATGTGCTATTCATGGTGATAAAATGGGAGGCAATGTTTGAGTTTGGTTTTATATGACAAAGATGAAAAAAGAAGAATGAATGGAGTCTGGAGAATCCAGGGAAAGATCAGGAATGGAGAGATGGAGAGAGGGGTGACCTTGTGAATGAAAGTGATACTGGGATGAAATATATTGATGTCATGAAGTCAATGTGTGACTTACTGTAGAACTACTGTAAAGTGGTGATGTCAATGAGATGTTCATTCATTCTGGTGTCCATTAACAGTACAGGGTCAGGTGGGACACTGGCTCCTTTGTGTTAGTGCAAGAATTTCAGGATCATTGGAAGGCTTCAATGCCTTATCAGGCTCCTTGATCTGCTTGCCAGCCTGTAATAGGTGGCAGTCTGGTGCATTTACTCAACTTGCATTTCCAGCTTCCAGATATTGTGACCAAGATAATCAGCTTCTTTGGCAAACTGTGGTCAGATGATATCTTCATGACATTCCCAAATCTCATGCCACACCAAGAAACTGATGGGCTGGCCATCCACACTAGCATGTAGTGCATGCAAGTAGAAGCAAGTTACTTGCCCATTGATGTTTTCTCATCGATGATGTCAAACGGGGTGTGGCAAAGTTGAGGGGTGGAAAAGCAGCTAGCATGTATAGCATCAGTGTGGAGCTGCTCAAAGCTGGGGGTGAGAACATGATCCTTAGGTTGCATGCTCTCTCAATTGCTGTGTGGCATTCAGGTACCATTCCTCCTGACTGGAAAAAGGGGTTGGTCATCCCTATCTGGAAAGGGAAAGGGGATCATCAGGACTGCAACAACTACAGTGGTATAACACTGTTCATTATACCAGGGCAAAGTGTTTGGCCATTTGGTGTTGATGCAGATCCACAATCATCTGCTGAAACACCAGAGACCCAAACAGTCAGAGTTCATGCCTGGTAAGTCAACAACTGACTGGATCCTAGTGCTTCACGTACTGGTGGAGAGCTAACATGAGTTTCAACAGAGGATGCTTGCAGCCTATGTTGATCTCAAGAAGGCATTTGATTCAGTGCACCAAGAGACATTCCAGGATCTTCTGCATCTCCATGGGATTTCTGCAAGGATTATTGGTCTTTCAACTGGTTTATACGAGGTATGACCAAAAAGAAATGGGAAATGGGCTGCTGGCGACATGACTCGGCAGCCACTTGCAATAAACTATATCATAGAGATGCACAACATTTCAGCATTATATAAGCAGAGTCTTGCTTTAGCTAATCCATTGTCTATCTTTCCACCGGTGTGTCTCCAAATCCCATGCAGTGGCCCATGTCTCAACATGAGGTGTGAACAAAAAAAGTTTTTGGTTAAACTGGGGAAAACTGCTTCAGAAACACTTTCTATGGTAAAAGATGTGTATGAAGACTAAACAATGTCCCTTACACGGGTGTATGAGTGGTACAAAAGGTTCAAGAGTGGATGTAATGACGTGGAGGATGACCCGAAGCCTGGACATCCCACAACATCCAGAAATGACAAAAACATCCAGAATTTGAATGAACTGGTGCACAGTGATTGTAGAATGACAGTGAAGATGCTGGCTGAGGAACTGAGATTGGGGAGAGTCAGTGCAGACAATCCTGCGTTAACCAAATTGCTCTCCGATGATCAGAAGGCTTGACTTGTCCTGGGATGTCTTGCAGCATCTGGACCCAAAGTTCCTGGACAATGTTATCACTGGAGTCTTCCAGTATGACCCTGAGACAAAGCAGCAGAGCCTGCAATGGAAGATGGCAGGGTCTCCCAGACCAAAGAAGGCCTGTATGTCAAAGTCCAAGATCACGGTGATGCTCATTGCCTTCTTTGATCACCAACAACTGGTTACACACACATTCGTGCCAGAAGGACAAACTGTGAACCAACACTTCTACAAAAAAGTGTTCAGCCACCTGATTGCACGGATCCGACACTTGAGGTGTGACTCATAGAACAAGAGGTGGATCCTGCACCATGACAGTGCTCCCACATACAGCGCCCTCGGCATCCGACAGTTTCTGGCTGAAAGACAGGTTGCAATCTTGGAACATCCCCATACTCGCCAGATTTAGCACCGTGCCACTACTGGTTATTCCCAAAGATCAAGGGTGTCCTCAAGGGATAACATTTCGAAGGGGTCGAGGACATCAAAGAGCACATGACAAGAACCCTGAGAAGCATCAAGGAGTTTGTGGGGTGTTTCAAGGCATGGAAGAGGAGATTCCCGACGTGCACTGACTTCGATGGGGAATTCTTTGATGGGGAGAACAAGTAGTTTCCTGTCGTCTTGTGCAATGTAACTGTATTGACTGAGTCTCGTTTCTTCATACTGTCCTCGTACTGTGGGACTGTGAGTAATGCGAAGTGTGGAGGGGGTCTGTCCAGCTTCTTTCTTGTGAATATGGGAGTGAGGCAGGGATGTGTATCTGCTGCATCACTTTTCAACATTTGCATGGACTGGGCACTAGACAGAGTTGTAGACCAAAGTTATTGTGGAGCATCTGTTGGCAATATTGAGATAAAAGATCTTGTTTGGAATTTTCCAATGATGCAGTAATCTTTGCTGAGACACTGGGGTTTCTGGCAATGGCTTTAGAGCCACTGCATGAGAAGGTGAAACCCTTGGGACTTAGGTTTTCTGGCTCAAACCCAAGGTTCAGAGGTGTTTGAAGGGGCTTCTCAGATGAAACAGTACAGTCTGTCCATTGTGTGGTGAGGACATTGAGATCTTGGAAAACTTAACATACTTTGGTAGTGTGGTGTGTAATGACAGTGGGTTGAGCCAGGAAGTTGTACAGCAGATTGGCGTGGCCCATGGTATTATATATAGACTCACTCAACTCAAGTATTGGCATTGTTGGTACCTGTGCAGACAGATGAAGATTTGGATCTTCAAGTTCCTGGTAATCCCTCTATTACTCTTTTGTTGTGAGACATAGATACTGAACACTGACCTAAAGTGACAAATTGATGCCTTTGGTACTAGATACCTTCACAGGATCATGGGGTACTGTTGACAAGACTGTCAAATCAGCGATTGCTCCATGAGATTATTGATTCAAGACCCATTACCAGTGTGGTCTGTCAATGCCAACTGGGGCTATATGGGCATGTGGCATGCTACCTGGAAGTTGAGCCTGCTTGTTGGGTTGTCCATTCACAGACATTAGCCAATCCAGTACCCAATCTCTTTCACTACATTCAGCATCAATAAGTGTTTTATGGTTGTCATGATCACCTCCTTTGCTGCTGGCAGTTGATGAGTCTTCCCAGAGCAGTGCAGCCTCCAACTTAGCTGTGATGTAAGCCAGCAAGTGAGCAGTGATTTGGGATGAAGTGAGGATGGTTCTATCAAAGAATATTTTACAGCAGTGGGTGAATGCATCCATGATGTCCTTAGTGATGTTCCATTGATTTTTCAATGCTTTTGATATACTCTGCTAGTCTCATGTATATTCTTTTGGTGGAACTACATCAGTGGAATGCATGTTGACTTGTTGTCACATTGTCATCTCAATGCATCCTGCTGCCTCACACTACAGGGACACCACCATCTTGGTCAAGTATCAACATGGACCTCTAACATACCATGAGCATGGCCAAATCCACATTCATATGTGTGCTTCTTTTCTTCATTGACACTATACAACAAATGTTCCTGGCTGCAAAGAAACATTATATTAGCACACAGGCTAAGGATGTGATAAAGCAAATATGTTAACTTGTACTAACATCCTACAACTATTACACAGGGAAAGGAAGGTAAAGATGCAAGACAGACACCACATCCTTTATCGATGTTGCCAGCTTAGACTTCCTGTTTTTTGGGCTTTGCTGTGGCCCTAACAAATGCCAAAGATGACATACAAATTATATATTTGCTACTATAATCATATCCCTCAATGTGTTCAAGAAACACCAAAGACTAAAGAATTTTAGTGTCAAGAAGAGAAGGCAGAGATATATGATTGATAGTTAACCAAATGAAAGTAAGGATGGTAGGAAAAAAGAGCAGAGAAGGCAGAGATATATGATTGATAGTTTACCAAATGAAAGTAAAGATCAAAGGAAAAAACCCAGTGAAGGCAGAGATAATCATATGATAGTTTAACAAATGAAAGTAAAGATTCAGAGGAAAACAGAGAGGATAGTTTAACAAATGAAAGTAAAGATTCAGAGGAAAAAAGAGAGAAGTATGTTTATGTGACTAAGTTTAGAACTTATACATTGCAGAGACACCTTGTAATTTCAATGTGAGGAAGTTGTGGATTGAGGAGGTATAAGAATGGTAAATATGATTGTAACTGAAAATGGTGTATGTATATGAAGTATAGGTGCAGATTAAGTGTGACAGAAGTTAAGATTGTGTATGCAGAAGGTGAAGAGAGTGCATTTTTAGAGATTGCTAAAATAGCTGATGATAAAATGCCCCAGATATTTCTAGTATGATTGCAGCAAAAAATTAAAGTTTGAATATGAGCAGTGAATAAAAATAAATACATCTCTCCTCTTATTTTAACGTATTCCTGATTAATGTTGTTGAAGACAATGATGATACATGACTGACAGTCAATGCAACTGTCATAAGTTGGGAGTGGCTTGAAAAGATCTCAACTGTGACTGACTGATACAATTTTTACACTTGAAAGTTCAGTTTTACTCATAATAAGGATTTTTCCTTCACGTCTTTGCTTACCAATCTGACACTGGTACCAAGGTGATGGTAAGCTGCCACTTCATGAGAACATTTAAGGCTCACCCAGTTAAATTTTGCACTCACCGCCTAGCTTCACCCTCGTTCTTGGTGCTCTATAGTTGGAAAATATTTTCAAGGTCAAACAGTAAGCATTTGTCTTAATTACATTATAACTAGTAAAAATTAATATTATAGCTATTTTTGTCAAAGGTTCAGTCTCTCAGCAGTTATATACAGCAGTCTTGAAAGAGGAGAGGTAGACCTACTAACCATGTACATTTTGCCACTTTCCAGACGGCCGGCCTTCCCTCCTCGACCCCCCACTGACTACAGCATTCATGTGTGATCCAGTTCATCAGGTTTTGATTGGAGGCAGAACAGATCCACAGTACAAGTGCTGTGAATGCATCCAACACTGCTCTGATCAAACTGCCACACTTGCACACTTGTATAAACCTAAAAACAAATATTGAATATTAGCCTGTATAGTGAGGTTTCTAGTTAAATTTGTTGCTGGATAGAATGAGGAACTGGTGATTGGAGTAGGTTTTGGATATAGTGTGTTGGAGTGTTTTTTGGAGAAACCATTGTGATCTTGGGTCAGACCCCACACAGAGCACTTCCCACACCACTAGCCTTTAGGCATGCTCATTATCATTCTTTTGACCAGAAATTCCAAACCCAGTGTTGAAGGTGAAGAGTTTTGTATATAGGCATTATTGTGTGAATTGTATACCTGCTGCATATCATTGTCATATCACTAGTGTGTGTGTGTGTGTGTGTGTGTGTGTGTGTGTGTGTGTGTGTGTGTGTGTGTGTGTGTGTGTGTGTGTAAATATTTTTCAATGTAACACTGGCAAATATATCCTGGCCATCTCACTTGTTTATCAGTGACTTGTGGGAAGTAGTAACTTGGGGTTCTGACCTATACATGTTAAGGCCTAATAAATCATTGCTATCTGTGTCCTGGAGTATCAATCCAATCCTTGAGGCCAAATGCTGGTCACTGATAGTGTCTTCCATACAAAATTATGTGTTTGTTAGTAATTAAAACTGATGTATTAGTGGGGTGCAGTGCATAATTATCATAACTCTGTAGTTTTCTTTTTATAGTAAGATTATTCTAAACTAACAGATTTTCTGGCTCTTTCTGTTTCTTTCCTCTTGTCTTCCAAACAGTGTGTAGTACTTGGGTGGGAAGTTTTACCCTCTAAGTACTCTTTGAAGACAGGAAGAATGAATGTACATGTCTTGATCTTCAACCAGATGTCCAAAAGATAGATATCCCAAAGGCATGAAAACATGAAAATATTTCTCTAAAGAATAATAAATAAGTGATGTAAATAGAGTAGATAATGCTGGCAGAACGACTAAATACAAAGAAACTATATATATATATATATATATATATATATATATATATATATATATATATATATATATATATATATATATATATATATATATAGATATATATATATATATATATATATATATATATATATATATATATGTGTGTGTGTGTGTGTGTGTGTGTGTGTGTGTGTATGTGTGTAATTCACTGTCACCCTAGCCAGCCTTTTCCCCACTGAGCGAGCTCAGAGCTCATAGACCGATCTTCGGGTAGGACTGAGACCACATCACACACAAGGTGAACAGGGGCTAAATTTGCCTCGCCGCGCCCAGGACTTGAACCCGGGCGCTCTCTCTCTCTCTCTCTCTCTCTCTCTCTCTCTCTCTCTCTCTCTCTCTCTCTCTCTCTCTATATATATATATATATATATATATATATATAATGTATATCTAGCCCCTGTTCACCTAGCATCAAGTAGGTACGGGACGTAACTTGAGGGGTTGTGGCCTCGCTGTCTGGTGTATAGTGTGTGATGTGGTTTCAGCCCTACCCGAAGATCGGTCATGAGCTCTGAGCTCGCTCAGTGGGGAAAAAGGCTGGCTGGGTGACAGTAAATTACACACACACACACACACACACACACATACACACATACACACACACACACACACACACACACACATCCGGCCCACGATTAATACCAGTGTGATGGTAGGCTTGGTGTGGTCAGGTTGCGGCAGTTTGAACCTCCGCCACCACTGACGAGGTGGACAGAGGAGCGAAGGAGATGAAACGTCTTCTGGTGCCTTTTTTCTTCTTCCTGGCAACCACCACTCTCCCAGGCAAGGCTAGCAACACCTTCAAATGCCCTAATTTCTCAAACTTTTCGTCGTGTTTGCTGAAGTAACCCACCTGTCTCCTCCGGGCGCAGGACTGTCAACAGAACCCCACTACGTCTTGGAATCTTGTGGGGACGGTGGCGGCTCCCTCATCGACAATGTCCTCTGTGATCCTGACCATCTGGTGCAGCCTGTCGAATGTAAGTAAATTAACTATTGAATTGAGCTATTAATTGGCTAAATTTGAAATTGTTATTATCACACATCTGTTCAAGGATTAGTGAGTGGACGTGGCAGGTTGTGTTATGAGAGAGACTTGTGCCTTTGGTGTATTCCAGACCAGGTCATTATCGAGGTACTGTCAAGATGTGGGGAGAATACAGGACACAAACTGCTGGTGTTCCTAGCTGCTACTCTTCCCCATGACGGTAACACCCCCGCACAGCACCTCATCTAGCGCTCATCTCAATACTCTACCCAGTCATTCTTGCCTTCCACACCTCATAATTCACTTCTTTTCCTCATGTTTATCCTTTCTTGAACATTCTCTTTTCTCTCTCTCCTTCACTGTCTTCTTCATTCATTCTATCACTTTGTTTTTCATCCTTTCCTTGAATTTTATTACCTCTCTTCTCCACTTTTCCCGCTTCTTTAATCTCACCATCGCTTCCAAGTTACCATTTCTTTGAAGTTTAGTTTCTACATATGGCTTAATAATGATGTTAATGCTGTATGCTCATTATGCATATATGATTTTTTTACCCGTATATTACTACACTTTCTATTTCCTTTTGTCTTTAACGGTCGGTCAATGACAAATAACCCACTCTTGATTGTTAATGTTTCCTTATCTGCTCTTAGTTTCCTTTTACTTATGGAATGATTTGCAAGGATTCTCAAACTTTTCGGCGTCTTATCTCGATTAATTTCTACAGTTTTTAACATATTCCAGGTTTTTTTTGTTTTTGTTTATCCACCATTGAAATAAAAACTAAATAGATAAACAAAGATATGAGAATCACAGAAATCATCTCTCTTAAAATGATCCTTATGAAAACCCAAATGCTAAGATACAGAGCCCGTATTACCATAGATTCTTAAGTATGTAGCTTTTCTCAGACGAATTTCTAGTCTTAAAATTCATCTTAATAACCTCCCGAAATTGGTGTTGAGGGAGTACTTTAATCATCATCTCATCAGCAGTAAAGGTGAAGCTGCTGATGAGATGATGACTAAAGTACACCACCAATTTCATGAGGTTAAGATGGATTTGAAGACTAGAAGTTCGTGTAAGATAAGGTTACACAAGAATCAATGTTACTTGGAGGCGAATCAGTCACTGACGCCTCCTGAACCCCAAACTGGTCCATTCCCTTCAGCCTCTTCCCATGACGCAGTAGTATCCTCTCCCCTCATTCCTCCCCTCCACGCAACATCATCTCCCCCTCTTAATGAGTCTTCGTGCCAGCAGGTGATGTTAAGCCCACCATTATGCCTGTCACCACCAACACTACTGACACCAAACAGAGTAGTGATAGTGGTAATGAGAGAGATGGTGAGGGATGGGGAGGCATCACGCACCTCAAGGAATTGGTGGTGGCGGCAAACAATCTCTCCACCACCTCCTTCCCCGTCATCCTCCTGATTGGTGTGAAGGATCGGCTTCAGGTAGGCAGGAATGATTTGTTTGTGGTTACCTAAGGTGGACACACAATGAAAGCCATGCTTGCTTGCCTGCCCCCCCCCCCTCTCTCAATCTGTGTGTGTGTGTGTGTGTGTGTGTGTGTGTTTACTCCTACGATTCCTACCGTTTTATTGTTGTTGTCACTGTAACTACTAATACTATAATTGTTGCTGCTGTTGCAACTAAAAGAATATATAAATGAAAAGTAAATAATTACTAACAAAATATTGGCAAAAATAAATATAAAAGAAAGGTCACAAGTACCAAGCTGTGGCTGCTGCTGGAATGGCGTGTAAGAGCGGCTACAGGCTTGACACGCATTACCTTCAAGAATTGATATTTCTAAGTGACTGTGATATCCGTTAAATTGCTATTTGTGTGGGAGTATTGGACGTGAAAGTGGATTTATAGTGTGGAGGCTGTGTTGGGTGAGGTGCTCAGTGGTATCATGTCTTTGTCTCCGTGCGGGGTCCGGTGACCCTGTACGGCGGGGGAAGTACGTTTTCTCTATCAAGAGTATCCTGCGATAAAAAGCCGTTCCATCCCTTTTAATCTATCTATTTTTGGCCCTGATAGTCGTTTACAGTAATCCAATATGTCTCTGTTTATAACACACTAATTCCCTCTCTGTTCATAATGACCTCTGTCGGTTCATAATAGCTTCAGTCACTCGTTTGTAACAACCCTTGTTCATGCCCTGTCTTTCTATAACACTCTCTTAATAACATCTTTCACAGTATAATAACCTCAATAATCTGTGAGTGCAAGAAACATTTTCAACGCATAATACTTATACTGCCAAGAAAGGTTTATTACTTCCAAGATCAGATTATTGAATAGTTCCTTTTCCACTCACTCACAATTTGCAAAGAACAATAGCTATAGTGAGCTTGTGAATAAGTTGCATTCTTTTACACACGCCAAGTTTTTTCAAGGAATTGCTTGTTTACAGAGACGAACTAAGGAAGCTTTGTTTAAAGAATACTCATAATCTTTGTGACAATCTAAGTTTTCCTATTCCAGCAGTTAACAACAACTGTAATCAAAAGGCGAGTAACCTACATTCACTTCCACTCAGCTCTGGCTTCTTCCTCAGTCTCTCATAAAGCCTGTAAGTCATGGAATACCCACAAATCAAAGAACTTAATTTTGTGGGAAGGCAAAACATGGCATTAGGTTCCTAAAATTGTGACCTTGACTCGGTAATACAACAAACACAACTTTTGTCTTGCTAGTGAAACATTAATCAAATCATGAAAACAGGAAATGGTGACTGATGTTTATGAAGCGATTACGAGAGAGAGAGAGAGAGAGAGAGAGAGAGAGAGAGAGAGAGAGAGAGAGAGAGAGAGAAGAGAGAGGAGAGAGAGAGAGAGAGAGAGAGAGAGAGAGAGAGAGAGAGAGAGAGAGAGAGAGAGAGAGAGAGAGAGAGAGAGAGAGAGAGAATATTCAGAATTTCTTTTAAAAAGTCCAAGTCCCAGAGGAGCATTAAAAATTAGCACAACTCCTCGGCAGATGACGACGTGGTGGAGTGACTCCCTGAGCGGAGTGCTGACGAGTGCCACCATGCAGGAGGCCCAGAAGAACGCTAGCACTTTCATGGACCCCCAGCTCTTCATAGAAGCCACGGTGCATGTCGCCTGCTACCTGTGCCAGGTAAGACCACGAGCGATCGTTACATTTGAATTTGAAGTTTGATCCATCTCTCAAGAGAACGAAACATTTTACCACCTCGGTTAGTAGCACTACATTCTGAAGTGTTATAGGTGGCACTACTTTCCTACTTACTTTACCTACACACTTATTTCCTATCAAATTCTAGAAGAAGACTATCTGTCTTTTGAAACGTAAGCTGAATTAGATGAGATCAGTTAGACCGAAGCGGTGATAACATATGCAACAATGAATATATAAATACGATTCTACGTGGCAATCTTGCCCGCCACTGTGAAACTGGCAGGATTCTGAAAAAGGATAAGTTTACTCTCCTGAATACCCTTTCCTCTCTCATACTTCCTTCTTTTCCGTAGCGGTTACTTAGTTCCTTTCACCAACACTTTCTATGTTTTACTTCTCTGCCACTCCCCGGTTCTTGTGCCACTCCCTTATTAGTCTCTGTCGTCACCAGAAACCCTCATTATCATATTATGCTTTACCTCCATATTGTGGAACATTTCCGTCCATTCCTCCACTGCTTTCCAAGAACTCTGGTTGATTTACACGGGGTTTTAAGAGTATCTTTATGGTTCTAGTGACGTATTAACAAGGTTTTTGACTTCATTAACAAGACAAACAATATTACAAACCCTCATGATCAACTCTTGTCTTACTGAGAAAGCACTGCGTTTGAGAATACGGGCCTTACAAGCAAGGTTCCTCAATGATTTTTCCTTCATGTAAATAACGTAAAATCATAATACAATAAAAATACCTGTAAGTGAAAAGTGAAGGCTGAAGTGTTTACACTTCAGACTGCGTCGTCCTTTATCATACACACAAGTGTCTTCCGGTTGTCGTGTGTTTGACATCGTGCTGGAGTTCACGGGAGTCTTGACGCGTTTGATAATGTCAACAGTGTTTTTAAGAGAAATTATAGCTAATTAAGAAATAATGGAATTGATAAAAAACTACATCAATAAATAATAAAAAAAAACAATTATCAGGGAAACGAATAATGATTAATAAATAAGTGAACAAAAATGTCATTAAATATATATAAAAAATTAAACAAAAGATAAATAAAGATGGATAAATCTAAAACAAATAATGATAAAAATACACACGAAGTCCTGACCAAGAAGACATTATCGCATTATTCCCACACCCACAGCAACTCAGGCAAGGCGAGAAACAACGTTGATTACTTATGTTAGCAGTATCTCTCTACATTGCCAGTGTGCCAAGAGAACTGCTGACGGAGTGTTATAACGTAGCGTGCCTCAAGCCCACAATAAGGACGCTAAGCTTCATCGTTCCTTCCCCCTCGTTCATACGTATATTCTGAAAACCTCCTGAGCTGTACCTCTATTATTGGTTCCACTTGAAATTGAACAGGGGTTTCTAAGGATGTTTTTTACAGCTTTAGTTGAAAATTATATAAAAGAAACATTGTTAGAGGAAAACCAACCAGTCTTTAGAACCTGTGACCTTTGAAAAACTCGTGGTAACAGAGCAAAACTTTCCTGAATACGTGCCAAGATAAGCGTTTTTGTTCTCATTACTGTAGCGGCGCCACATGATTCCGTTATTATGGCGCATTAAATCTGTCGCTGAGTCAAAGTACCTTCATAGTAACGATACAAGTAGTAGTAGTAGTAGTAGTAGTAGTAGTAGTAGTAGTAGTAGTAGTAGTAGTAGCAGTAGTAGTAGCAGTAGTAGTAGCAGTAGCAGTAGTAGTAGTAACAGTAGTAACAGTAGTAGCAGTAATAATAGTAATAATAGTAGCAGTAATAGTGGTAGCAGTAATAGTAGTAGTAGTGGTTGTGGTAGTTGTAGTGGTTGTAATAGTAGTAGTAGCAGCAGCAGTAGCAGTAGCAGCAGTAGCAGTAGCAGCAGCAGCAGCAGTAGTAGTAGTAGTAGTAGTAGTAGTAGTAGTAGTAGTAGTAGTAGTAGTAGTAGTAGTAACAGCAGCAGCAGTAGCAGCAGCAGTATCAACAAACAATAACAGAACATTAATGAGAGAAAATACTACTACTACTACTGTGTAAACTCACTTAACAAAAAAATAACAACAGTATTAAACTACGGTCGCAGTTGTCACTACCGACGCAGTTGTGCTAGCGATGGTGGTACAAAGGATGAGTTTATCGCATCGTATCCTGCAAAGCTTCAGGATACAGTCACCTCTACCGACAAGGACAGCTGCAAGCCTCGTCACTATACATTCTAGAGTTTGGAGACGGAATCCTCAGAAGTCATCAGTTCATTAAGCCCTTAACATTTATTACACAGAAATTATTAAATGCTTCCTTTAACCCTAGTGCTAAACATATTTCTCCATTAAGAATGTGTCAAAAGTCTTATCGATGAAGCATGAAAAATACGTGATTACGTGCTATAATGATCTATAAGCTCCCACTACTACTGTTTCCAAAGTCTTCATAAATAGTTTTTATTCTCGTCTGTGAACCGAAATACATCTCGTTGTTCTATCATTAATACCACAAGAAATATCCTTGAAATCCCAGATATGTAACTGAAACGTGTTATATCAATCGAGATACTACGCTTGAGTGTTCGATAATGCAATCCTTGGTCGTGTGTTTGTACCGTAATAATTTCGCCTTAACGCGTGGCAGCAGCTCCATTGCCCGAGTCAGGGGAGTCACGCAGTTCACAGCTCAGCAAAAACAACAAATGGTGGCCTGCGTTCATATTCAGAAACACTAAAACGCAGCGCCTCCACTATATTAAAAGGCTCCTGTTTAAGTGGCAAAAGTTTTCAAGGTTGTTTTTATGGTTTTAATGACAATTGAACAAAGTTACTATGTGATGGACAGGAAAAACACCCTCAGAAATCTGGGTTGTAGTCTCTGTGGCTTTTGGCAAGAAGTAATGGTGTGAGAGCGGGAGCCTTTCAAAATACAGGTGAGGCGACAATCTAGGCATTCTGGCACTGAGTAGTTAAGTTGTCTACTTTTGTCACTTTTTTCTCCTGTTGCTCCCAGCACAAAAAAAAAAAAAAAAAAAAGACTATATCTAAAAAAGTATGATGAAAACAATAGCAATAGTTTTTCCATCATTATATCTTGAACTCCCTAAACAAATAAATAAAATAAGCAGCCAACGATAAAACTTTCGAACTTTCTCTTACTCTGATGACGAAGCAGATGAGTACAGAGACGCCGATGTTCTCACTAACGCACGCCATTCTGAAGACCAAGTGAAAGTGAAGGCTGTGAGAAGACCCGAGATTATGTATGTACTATGCCTATGAATCAACAACATACGAGTGTGGGAGTGTTAAGGGGGTTCCTGCAGACGATCCCAGTGACCTACATAGTTAGTTAGTTATTTTATTGACCAAAAGTATAATATTACAGTATAGTGAGAGGTACAAAGTTCATCATTGGTCCAAATAATAAAAATATACTTTAACAAAATTCAATGAAAATACTGTCACCTAAGTATTCTATAAGGCAAGGCTATACAAAGCAACAACTACCAACTAAATAATTACCAGCATTACTATAATGAACATAAAATACATCGCTTTATTTAACATTTAAAGCAATGTGACCAACATAAATCCAGTGTCTATCATGTGTATCTAATTATAATAAAGTATTACTTTCTTTTATGTCTTATAAATAGACAAAACTTCATACACGTATCTACATAAAGTATTTACGTCTTGTGTTTCATTGAATAACACATCTAAATTTTGTTTATTCACCATATCATATTTTTGTCTGGTCTGTCTCGTCAGCGTACATTCCAGCAATACGTGTTGCTCCGTCTGTGTTGTCTGCCCGTCACACGGACACACACGCAAGTCCCGCGGGGTGCGACTCCAACGACCGGTCTCGATCTTTAGGTTATGAGACATTACGCGAATCCTAGTAAATGCCACACGTATATAATCAGGAATGTATATGTCTTCCGAGTAAATTTTATGGACACCAAGGCTGGAATTCAAAACTGATTTGTATGTCTGGTACTTTGTTGCGTCTTCTGGTTTATTAGTAACTAAGTTAATTATTTTGTCAAGAGGGTTTATGTTATCATCATACTGTATGGCACTCTGAATGAACTTAAAACCCGGGGTCTCAGCTTCTCTGCATAAATCAAATATGATATGAAATGGTTCGTTTCTGTCGAGTGAAGCCAGTTTTCTCTCCAAGAACCGTTTTCGTCGGACACTCACAACATGGTAGACTGGTTTAATTCCAGATTCAATATGACATAAATTTGAGCTAGTATTATTTCTTACACCCAAGAGACATTTCATTAGTTTGCTATACTGACTGGTCAGTGACACACAGTTGTTTGTCAGCCACGACTCGCAACTGTATGTCAGTTCAGCCAATACAGCAGCGTCAAACACACGTCGCTTATAACAGTAAGGCATGTCTGGATTCGAGGCACAGAATATAGAAAATTTGTTCACGACTGACTGAGACTTCATCTCGTGTAATGACATCACATCCTTCATACGTCCACTGTCGGTAAACCAGGCGCCTAAATACTTGTATCTGTCACAGTATTTAATAATATGTCCCTCAATACTTAATGGAACTTTATCGCAATCGGCATTATTTATAACAAAAAATTTTTGCGGGCGGAAACACAATACCCACTTGAACCTTCACCAAATGTCAGTTGATGAGAGAGAGAGAGAGAGAGAGAGAGAGAGAGAGAGAGAGAGAGAGAGAGAGAGAGAGATACGATACAATTGTTCTTATGGTTATCGCTGCGTTGCCAACCTACATCTCGATGCACTTTACGTCAGTCAATTAAGACCTTGAGGATTGATTTATTTTGATGATACTTTGAGGTTATTTGTGTGTGTGCACCGTTCAATGAGGATTGCTGAAGGCTGAAATGCACTTAAATGTCAAAGTTGTCCGTTAACCGCTAAGCTGGAGGGGATTTTATTTTATTCATTTACTTTTTTTTAATCTTTTTTTTTTAGTATTCTTTTTACTAATGAGCATTTCGCGTCATAATTACTCAAGCATCGTTAGTCTCTCTCTCTCTCTCTCTCTCTCTCTCTCTCTCTCTCTCTCTCTCTCTCTCTCTCTCTCTCTCTCTCTCTCTCTCTCTCTCTCTCTGTGTTTCTCTCAACACCCCCCCTCTCCCTACCCCCCTTTTCCTCTGTTCCCCTCATCAACAGTTGTTAGTTCCCAGATGTCGTGTTTCTCGTATTTGATTACCCGTTAACACAATTTCCATTCATCTTTTCCTCCTTACCGATAATTTGTTCCAGCTTCCCAATTACGATATACTTAAAAAAAACACTACCTGAACCTCGATAATTAATAGAAATCCTCAAATTCCCTCTCAAATAGTGGTTATGGATCTCTTACCACACTACCCATGAAGCCTCAAAGCAGCATCATGAAGCCTTGTTTGGTACTTGGTCACAACGAGAGGATACCCGTACTAGTTAACAGCTACATGTAAAATCAACCACTATTGCTGCGGTGAGCTTCATATAACGTGTTTAATTTTCCCTATCGTACAAGGTCTACAGATTTACCGTCTTTGCTTATGAATTGTGTCTTTCCTGGTGTATTTATGCGGGTGTACGAGCGCAAAATCTAGTCTCTGTATCTGTATTTTGTAGTGTAGTTTTTCCTTCAGATGACAAATATTGGTGCATTCATTTTCGGTAGATTCCTTTTAACTATAGTCTAGTGTGTTCGCGTGATCATTTGTTAGAAAGGACAAGGGATCCAAAACATAAAATGCAAAATTATACTTACTTCAGCATTCAAACATTTACGTCATTTACAAATAAAGACAATCTCTTAACAACAAAAAACAGCAACAACAACAGCGACAAAAATAACTAACAAAAAACAGCAACAACAGCAGCGACAAAAATAACAATAGCAACAACAACAATACACAGCTATACTACTATTACGTCCACGCCATAAAAGTGTGTGAATTCAGGTAAACTTTCCAGTGACCTTTCTGTCAGTATCTTGCGAAGTCGTTGTTTAAAGTTTTTGCGGTGAAGGTCACGTGTTGCCTGACAGCGGGAGGGTCTCGTGCATGGAGGCGGCGGGTGGAAACAAACTGCCCCGCTTCCCTTTACCTGGCGACTCTCGTGTATCGGACTGTATGGCCCCAAGCAAGCATAATCAACAAATGCAGCAAAAAATGTACCGATAATCCTACGCAACAGGACCGCTAAGACAGTCCCGACTTCTGCAATGCTTCACTCAGCCTCCGTCCTTCTGGCATACAACTCTTACGGAGAAAAATGATGAAAATTACTACACATAATATAATGATCATACCGGAATGTAACTTTATCAAACTTTATCAAACAAAGCGTAACTTACCCTGACCTAACAATTAACCTTCGAAAAGACCTATAAGGAAGAAAATTTGATGTCCCTTCAAACAAATGAATAAAACAAAAACAGACAATCCCACACACGTACACGCAGTCTCTCTCTCTCTCTCTCTCTCTCTCTCTCTCTCTCTCTCTCTCTCTCTCTCTCTCATATGTGTCCTGGTTTCCTCTGCAGAAAGCTAAGAACGGAGGGAATTCATGGTCTGTGCAGCACATTATCCTGACAATCACCTGGATCGCCTTCACCGTCTCCTTTGTCGTTCTCCTGCTGGCCATAGGTGTGTGTGTGTGTGTGTGTGTGTGTGTGTGTGTGTGTGTGTGTCCATATCATTTCCTTAACGGTGTGCCAAGCTGCTACTCATCGATCATAACCCCTCCTATCGAGTCATCACCTCCCATCACCAGCATGTCATTCCCCCCAGCACCTCCCATCACCAGCACGTCACTCTCCCTAGCACCTCCCATTACCAGCATGTCACTCCCCCCAGCACCTCCCATCACCAGCACGTCACTCCCCCCCCCCTCCCATCACCAGCGAGGCACGTGCACCGTTACGTTGGGGGTGGGGTGGCCGGGGGAGGATTGGGCACTGTAGTAATGAGTAAGTCTGCTTCTCTCTCAAGATCACATTTTCCCATTTTCTTTGTTAGGCGTCTCTCATTTCTGACTAACACTACACATCATTATCTACAGTGCGCGTCACTTGGCATGCTAGTTACAAGAGTAGGTTCATTATTTTTAGTTTAGTTCGTCACCTTTTGCACACACACACACACACACACACACACACACACACACACACACACACACACACAGAGGCACGCACGCACGCACACAAAATTTGACGCTATTCATTTCTCTTAATCATAGTGGACCGCATCGAGACAGACTGGAAATAACTTTTTTGTTCTTTCCTTCACCAGCTGTGATACTGATCAGGGGTCGCATCGAGGCACAAAAGACACGAGCAGAGAAGAGTAAGGTAGAGGCAGGGAAGAGGGCCAGCAGAGTCACTTTAAGCAGAGCTTCGGATACTCACAACTGGTGTCAGGTGTCCTTCAAATCAACAGGCCACGTTTTCCTCGGCACCACGGACGTCACAGCTGTACCCCCACGCGACTGCACCTCCACTGACAACCTGCTGGAGAACTGCTGAGCGCTGGTTCACGACTGGGAGGCGTGAGCAGATGTGAAGCAGGGTTGATCGAACAGCGGTCTAGCTTCGGAGCAATGACGGTACAGTAACTACCAAACCATCACTGAAATAATGATTACGAGCTGACTGTTTTATTACATTAAGGCACGAACCCTTTGTATAGAGTTGATCAGGAAGAGTGACTGTTGATTGTTATGCTGTGTACCTTTGGTCTCTGTTAAACGACACAAGACTTGAGAGATATCAGTCCTGCTTGTCTGCGGCTGTGGCTGGGCTACATAAGATGGGGAACCAGTGGTTTCATCTGATAAGAAGGTTGTGAAAAAAAAGGTGAGCTTTCACACTATGACTATAAGAAACATATAACGGTATGTTGTTTATGTGTGTGTGTGTGTGTGTGTGTGTGTGTGTGTGTGTGTGTGTGTGTGTGTGTGTGTGTGTGTGTGTCCTTACAGTTAAATGTATATAACAATAAAGAAATAAGAAAGTGTTCTATTTTTGTTTATACTATGACATGACAAATCTAATACCGAAAACTCCACGTTATGTTCGTCGCCATCACTCTCTGAAGTGACGCTAACACGCCGTGGAAGAGATCCGGCAGGGTCCAGAGATACTTTCATTGCTCGACTGCAGGGACATCTTCCTTCTTCTCTTCCTAAGTAAGGCTGTGCTACACAATTCCATAGTGACAGACAAATACTTTGAGGACTCTTGCTTCCTTATTATAATCACTCCACTTAACAACAAAATATTAAAAGCAGACAAAGATATTGTCATTGATAAGTTGGAAAATTGAATATACATAACTGATAAACGAGATCAACATATTTTTTTTTATCAATGAACTCATATCTTCATAATATATTTTGGGATACGAAAAAGCTTTTCATTGATAACAAAATGAGTGAAGACTTTTAAATCATACACGCGAAATGCGCCCACGCGCGGAGTTGCATATAATATATAAAGTATTTACAAGTATACGCAAATTGATAGGTATGGTTCATATCTAATGGTCCTGTTGGTGTCCGTGTCTTCTCCTTACAAGTTTACCACCCACAACACACGAGACGCAGCAAGGCGGAGGCTGTGGGCTGAAGCGGCCAGACACACAGAAGTGATGCTGCAGCGTGGCGTTTGCTCTCATCCCTATTGGCCGTTGACCCTTCGTATCGCGGAGATAACCAGCCGCAAGTGTTTTGTTAACGACGCCATCCACTATCAGATAGCAGCAGTCTGGCTGGGGCGCTGTGAGGCGACACGTGGGAGTCTGGGGATCAAGTTGTGACTGGACGTAATGTTCGACTTGTGGCTGTAAGACGGTGAGGCCTCCACCAAGCCATGAGTCTCGCCGCACCTCTCCTCCTCCGCCTTCTCCCGGCCATGCTGCTGGTGGGCGGGGCAGTAGGGGAGGACGGGAAGCAGAGAAAAGGGGCACAACTAGATCAGTTCATGGAAGAAGTGCGAGGGGCACTTGCCAGTCAATGGGACCTGCTGCAGAACCTTCGCTACCATACACTGAGCATCAAGGTGCGCCTGGTTAAGCTGGAGGCGCAGATGCAGAGTCTTGCCGACCGTCTGGACTCGGGGGGAGACAGCCAGATCGCAGGTGAGCAGCGGGTATTAGGGACAACATGATCTTTGGTTGACCCATCGAAACTGTTTGGAGACAGCCACTCCCTGTGCTCTGTCGAGGGTACTGAGTGGCGGATCTCCTCGACAGACACCCGCATCTCGAGGGAGAAAGCGTCATGTGATGAGAACAGGAACGGGACTCTGGATGCTGACGCAGCCGACTATGATGAAGAGAGAGGAGTCACTGGAATGGACAACTTGTTGGAGGCCATGAGAAATCTCACTCAGGTTTACTCCATCCTCGCTGACTCCAGCAGCCTGTGTGGCAGGACAAAACCAGGGAAGGCCTCGTCTAAACCTGACACCACCACCACCACCACCACCGCCGCCACCACCACCACCACCACCACACCACCACCCACAGGTATGAATGTGTATGTCCTTTCGGTGATAGAGTGGCATAGGTAAGTAGAGGAAAAGATGTGTTTGACTTCCTAATTATCAAACCACTTTAAGAAGCTAAACAAACCTTATGTCTTGCATGAAACGACACTCATCTACAGACAGGAAGGAGTGTGCGGAGAATGATGAAGAGAAAGAGGGAGACACTGAGCTCCATCACAGCACCAACGTCACAGCGCGCCTCGGTTCCAAGGCTGTGCTCCGCTGCCGCCTGGACCACCTACAGAACCCAGAGGTAGGAGCAGCGTCCAGCGTGCATTGGGGAAAGAACCGTCACTCTCACACACTCATCCAGACACCGAGAGGCCGCACCCTCTCACCTGCTCACTGCCATTCTCACTATCACGTAACCTTCAACATTTTTTCTGTTCATCACTTCACTGGCGGCACTTTATGGCTAGGCTGCTGCATTCAATCACAATTAACTCCCCTACTCCACCCCCCTCCCTTCTCTCTCTCTCTCTCTCTCTCTCTCTCTCTCTGTTTACCATTCACTCGACAATCTCAAGGTTTACTCTTATCGCAACTGAACACCGTCACTCATTCTCTGATACCCTTCTTCTCCCACATGCCTCTCCTCTCTGACACTACCGTGCATCCCCCTCCTCCTCCTCCTCCTCCTCCTCTCTCTACTTCCTCTCTGACATTACCACCCACTCCACTCCCTTCCATCTCCCTCTCTCTCCCAGGAAGCTGTGTGGATCAGAGTACGGGACCAAAACTGGCTGGCGCAAGGAAGACACAAAGTGGTGGCAAATGAAGACAGGATCGCCGTGGACTTTGCCAACGAGGGCCGGAAGTATTACCGTCTATTTCTGAAGGATTTGAGGCGTGAGGACGAGGGTGCTTACGAGTGTAACCTGTCCACGACTCCCGCTGTCCGCCAAACCATCTGGCTGACAGTTCTGGGTGAGGAGGAAGAAACAGTGCAGAAACGTGAAGGACAGATAGATGGGCAGAGGGACATAGAGGGAGGAAGGGAGAGACAAAGGGACAAAAGGGATGGCTGAGAGAGAGAGAGAGAGAGAGAGAGAGAGAGGCGAAACTAGATAATGGGCTTTCAAACAGATGTTCCAAAGACTTTAAACACACACACACACACACACACACACACACACACACACACACACACACACACACACACACACACACACACACACAGCTTTATATCTCTCAATGTCGGCCTTCACAGATCCAGCGCCTTCACCGCCGTGCTTCAAACACTTCCCGCGCGACAGGCTGGCGGTGGAAGGGCAGGACGTAACTTTTATCTGCCGCGTCTCAGGTCACCCGCGGCCCTCCATCATCTGGACCAGAAATAGTTTACAGGTGTCGTCCTCCGCGCGCCATCAGATCACTCCTGCGGGTGACTTGATCATAAGGTGAGTTTTCTTTTCCTCTCCGTCTTTGAGGACCTTTTTTTTCTTCTTATGGAATGTTTTTTTAATTATTTATTTTATTTCTTTATTCTCTATTCGTGTCTCTGTGCAGGGGGGTGAGGCGGGGTGACGCTGGTCGCTACATTTGTGAAGGCGTCAATTCCAAGGGACAAGTGGACAGCGAGGCGCTACTGACGGTGCGTCAACCCACCAAGATACTAAGGACGCCTCGAGACAAAGAGTTATTCGTGGGAGAAGACACGATGTTCAGGTGGGTGTACGTGGAAGCTGTCAGGCGAGTGTGGTGACGCGGCCAATGTGCGGGGTCATGGTGGGTGTAGTGTAGTGTCCCGCAGTATCATCACATTACACATCCCATTAAGCAGTTCGTCGAATAAAACACTCGCTAGGTCTCGTAACTTAATTCTCCATAACGTAACTTTGACGACATAACTTGAGGAGCATTGCAAAAATGTCCACACGCTTTCAAATTGTCTCCATTGTCAACACACGCTTCACAACATCACACCAGAGTTCGTCAGGCACGAAACTTTAAATGTCATCTAATGCAACCTAACCTGGACGGCGGTGTGGGTATTAAACACATTTCTCTCACGCATATTTTGATTGTTTCATAAAAAAAATTTACACCATAACACAAAACAACATATAGTATCGTTACTTTCTCCAGCATATTAAGTGCAAACACGTGTGCTGTAAAATACTGCTGTGAACTGCTGTGACCTCAGGTGCTGTGTGGTGCAGGTGTCGAGCCAAAGGGGACGAGGGGACGCCGCTGCTGGTGGAGTGGCTGAAAGACGGCGTTATTCTAAATGTCTCCACTGACTCCACCAGTAGGAGGTTCATCAGTTCAAATAACGCCTTGATGATCACTGTTGCTGTGGTGGAGGACTCGGGCCAGTATACGTGTCGCGCCTCTACGCCCTTTGATGTGGCCTCCGCTAGCGCAACCCTCACCGTGCGGGAAGGTAAGACACTAACAGCCATGCTCATCCATGCACTTATACAGTCAAGTCACTCACCTCACCCAATTACACTGTGTTTAACGTTATGGTAATAGTAGCAGCGCCAGCAGAAGGAGCAACAACAGCAACAGTATTGTTTATTATTATTATTATTATTATTATTATTATTATTATTATTATTATTATTATTATTATTATTATTATTTATCAGTCATATATTTTGCTTTGATTTATTCCTTGCTTTCTATACTCCCATGTTGTCTCCCCGTTATCATTTCTGACGTGTGCTTCCCATGTGTATGCAGATTTCCTTCTAATGGTACCTAACCAAAAATTTCATAATAACCACCAGTTTATCCTGTCACTAATCAAAGGCTTTTTCTGCAGAAGGTGACCCCACCACTACCACCACCACCACCACCACGACCACCACCACGACGGCGCTGCCCCTACTACTGGACTACTGTCCGCCGCCTTTCGAGAGGATCCAGAAATACGTGTGTGTCCTGGAGATCACACACATGAAGCTCAGCTGGGATGATGCCGCCGAGTACTGCAGGTGTGTGTGTGTGTGTGTGTGTGTGTGTGTGTGTGTGTGTGTGTGTGTGTGTGTGTGTGTGTGTATGTGTGTGTGTGTGTGCGTGTGTGTGTGTGTGTTTCTTCGATATTTCTTCTATCCGTTATTTATTCCTTCCTCGCGTTCTATTCTACTTCATGTATCACTTTCCTCTTCCTTCCTTCCTTCTTTTCTTCTTGCTATTCATAGTATTTTTTCTCTGTTGTTCTTCCTTGCTTTCCTTTTCATTTAGAACTCTTCTTGTTCTCGAAATCTTTCCTTCACTTTTAGTGTTACCATTTCTTTTGTATTTTGACTACTACCTCTTTTCTTCTTTTTCCTCTTGCTTTTTCACCGCCACCAACACCACCACCACCACCACCACCACCACCACCACCACCACCACCACCACCACCTCCTCCTCCTCCTCCTCCTCCTCCTCCTCCTCCTCCTCCTCTTCCACCTCCTCCTCCTCCTCCTCCTCCTCCTCCTCCTCCTCCTCCTCCTCCTCCTCCTCCTCCTCCTCCTCCTCCTCCTCCTCCTCCAAGTCGATGACGGGGCTGCAGCATAACAGCAGACGATAAGTAGTAGTTTCTTTAGTTGCATTGACGACTTACAAGTTAACTTGCGTCAGGTTAGCGGCTTGCAGAAGTGTCTATGAAGACTGGAGGACGGCTTGAATCTTAAGGGAATGGCTGGCATTCAAGCAAAGCAGGAACATCTTGAAAAAGGCCCTTAATAGCAGAATTTTTTTTTGAAGATGATAGCATCTTCAGAAGAAACTTGAGAAACCATTAAAGCCAAAAGCTCCGTAGACGTGGTAACGAACAGGAACATCTCACTGGAGAAATAGCATGCAAACAGAGGAACATCACACTGCAGAGTGGTAGCAGGAGACCACTTGTGGTGAAATGTGGCAGGGAAAGGTGGTGAGGCAATAGATGTAATATGTCAATATACATATAGTACACTTAGCACAAGTAAACAAAGGTGATAATAGTGAAGGTCTGCCTGCAAGTCCGGGCACAACCACGCCGATGTGCCGGCGGACGTCGGATTAATGAGGCGAGTGGTGACCCACTAAGGTATGCCGGGCTTTTCCTCCTTCTCATTTTCATTTTCATTTCAATTCCTATTTTTAATCACATTTTCGTTTCACTACACCACCATCCTTACCTCAGTCTGCCTTTCCTTTATTGCAGGGCATCCCAACTGTTCACCCAATATTCGTCTGCTCTGCCATTTTTTTGCCATTCTTGATATTGTTCGGACAAACACCACACAGTGATAGGTAGTGCAGTAGTCATGCTCAAACCTTGCATTCTCACCCCATGCAGGAGGGAGGGTGGACAACTGGCTTGGGAAGGTGAGGGGACACGCGTTCTCCAAGACTTCCTGGAGGCGCGCTATGGTCTCAGCTGGAGGCCCACTTGTGAGTAACTCAGCCATATATTATATGGATGATGCTTAAATCTCACATCATCGTTCAGAAATCGAAATGTCAAGGATTTTATTTTCTTATTGTTGGAAATGTCATCATTTTCTCTATCTCTTCTTTAGTCTAAGTAATTGCTCTATATTAATAATTTGTCAAGATAATCACAACATTGTAGTATAATGGTTAAGTTTCCAGCATAAGAAGAAGTTGTTTCATCTCTTGCTATCTTTTTACTATCCTTTTCATGGTAACTGTTCATCAAGATACACTGACTGTGTGCCTTCCTCTTCTTGCAGTCTCGCTGCGCTAAAGGTTCTGTGTACTGTTATCCTTGTGTCATCCATATCACTGATGCACGAGTTAATCAGCATCTTCAATTTGTCACCTCTTTCACAGGCAATCTTCGGTATTTTTCAAATCAATTCTGAAGACTTGAATTGCTTATGATAATAAGAAATCGATGAAATCTAATCATTCAGCATTTCCTGGTTTTATTTGGGAGTATGGATTGCGCGATGTGTTTTCGACAGACTCCATCATATATCTACATATTTACATATAGCAGAAGTTTTGCTAGTTCTATTTTCACATGATTTTGTTCTCCTTAATCACTTTTAACCTCTAATTCACATTTCATTCGGGCAGCAAGCAATACACGCTGGCCATTTTGGGTTGGCGGACGAGAGAACAACGGAGGCGAGTGGCGGTGGCTGGACGGCTCACCAGTGTCGCCGGGGATCTGGGCGCCGCAGCACCGCAGGCCGTCTGAACGCCGCGCCGCCAAGGAGGACTGGTGCCTAATGTTCGATGGATACCAAGGCTATCTCGCCACGGCCCTCCCCTGCCACTCCAAGCGTTACTTCCTATGTCGCCTTAAGTGAGTCTCCAGGCGAGCGAGCAGAGCAGCGACGCACCCCATACCATTCTACTGATCACGGAGTCTTGATCCCTGACGAGCGAGTCTCCAGTTGAGCTCAAGTGGAAATTAATGTCTGCGTACACTTTCTATCGTGCGCTCCGTGTTTGGCTGAGTTGCTAGCTGATATCTACACGGAATGTGGGTTTTCACTCGTTAACAGCCGTGTTTACCGTGACACTCGCACCTGGCGTAAGATATGTAAGACAGAAAACTTATGTATACTTCATGCTGCTTGGTGCACCAAGTAAAAGAAAATGTAAAAAAAACTTTATTATTAAACTGCCTATATCACACATATTCTAAGATTTTGAACTGTCCACGAACATTTTGAACTTTTTATGGTTTGCGCAAGGATGCGGAAGGATGAGGCGTGGCGCACTTACCACGGCACGACAACCCTGCACCAATCCCTGGTGAGTGAAGCCATTCACGGCACACACAGCCTCATCCACTACACGGCCCTCATTTGAACTTTACCACAGACATAACACAATTCACGCTTGTCTACCCTAATCAACACTGTCGGGATCCACGCTGACACAAGACTCAAAGCTCCCCCCATAGAATAATGCCAGAAAGGTACTGTAGCGAAAAAAAGTATATATATATATATATATATATATATATATATATATATATATATATATATATATATATATATATATATATAATATAATATAGACATACTCTACTACTTGCGTTACGTACCCGGGCATGGCATGCAATTCACTAGTTGTGTACAACAAATAATTGACTCTCATTTCACACCAGTTACGTCTTTGGTGCAAATGTGCTTTCTACGTAAGAAATAAAAATAATACATTTGTCTGATTCATCAATCTCACTTTCCGTGCAGCTATTCTACATACTGTAAGTAAAAGATTCCACGCGTCGCATATAGATAATTAGTACACGTGTCTAAATGTAGAAGGTCAGGTTCATGCAGGGATTCTCTACTGTGGACATAAAACAATTGCCTGGCCTGACTCATCATTCTGTTGTGTGAACGGAGTTTTTCTTCTGCCGGATCCCACCGCGTCCTGCCGCCTAGAGCAGCAGGAGCCTTTGGAAGACGAGGGCGACGCAGAGCAACGCAGCGGAGACTGTAGCAGTATTTGAGCCGCCGTCCATAACTGGGAGGAGGAAAAAAAGCGTTGAGATGCCTTATGAGAATAGCGCGGTAATAAATCAAAGAAATACACACACACACACACACACACACACACACGGAGAGAGAGAGAGAGAGAGAGAGAGAGAGAGAGAGAGAGAGAGAGAGAGAGAGAGAGAGAGAGAGACTCACCACACTGCAAATGTTCCCTCCTTGCCAGAGTTCCGTCTTCCAGCACCCATTTCAGCGTTGTCTCATCACACCTGATCAGCACTTCCTCCACGTCTCCGTCTGCCTTGAAGCCTTCCTTACACGTTACGGTGGCCTGATGGAAGGAAAGAAGCTTAATACTCTCACCAATGCGTCAAAACCTTCACTGCCTCCCGATGGTATATTATGTTTTTATGCAAATGTACTGAGCTGACTTAGTATTTTTTATAATAGTAGGTAGAGTTTCAGGTGTTTGTTGAAGTGAGTCAGACTCCTAGTAAAGGTGTCTCAGCTGATCAAAATGTCTATATCAGCATTGTTTATTTCACTGATTACATTCACTGATGGTGATTGTAATATTTGGTAAGCTGGTGGTGGTAATGGCTAATGTGTGATGAACTTGGAAGTGTGTGGTAATGAGGAGGCCAAACTGCTCAATGCTAGCTACCAGCGTTTTCTCTAGATTTTGATCTAGTGCTGTTGGTGATATCATCATCATCATCATCACCATCACCATCACCATCACCATCATTATTATTATTATTATTATTATTATTATTACTATTATTATTATTATTATTATTATTATTATTATTATTATTATTATTATTATTATTATTATTATTATTACTATCATTGTTATTATTATCATCATTATCATCATCACCATTGGTAGTATTAGTATTAGTAGTAGTAGTAGTAGCAGTAGTATCATTATCATTATCACCATCATCATCATTAACCTCACCACCATTATTACCAATATGTTACTTAGAAAATACTGCGGAAAAAATCGCGAGGAAAAAATATGAAAAAAATATTCAGGATTAATTGTACTGTATGTAGTACACCACTTCCCTTGAGCCTCAGCACTGCGTGCACTCCCTCACCTCCGCCTCCTTGTGTTCCCCGCGGCAGGTGAGGGTGTCCCGGTGGTACTCCACGTGCTGGTAAGCCTCCACCTTGGGCTCGGAACACCCCATCTGGTGCACTGTTATTGCAGGGGAAGAGGAGTGTCAATAAGCAGTGGAAATATAGTTAATTAAATTAATAAAGGTGAAGTGAGGACGGTGTTAACAATATAATAACAATTACATTCAATTATGAGACAAAGCACGATAATGATACGTTTAATAATAATGGTAGTAGTAGTAGTAGTAATAGTAGTAGTAGTAGTAGTAGTAGTAGTAGTAGTAGTAGTAGTAGTAGTAGTAGTAGTAGTAGTAGTAGTAGTAGTAATGATAATAATAATAATAATATAATAATAATAATAGTAATAATAATAATAATAATAATAATAATAATAATAATAATAATAATAATAATAATAATAATAATAATAAGTTAGAAAAAGAGCAACGAGAACAAGACAAAAAAGAAGAAAAAAAAAAAACTTTCACATGCCATTATTGTTATAATTTCTTATATAGAAAACAATAATCATAAACGAAAATATATTAGTGGCTGGTTTTCTACGTTATGTTTGGTAGAAAAATTAATAACATTGTGACGGCAACACTCTTCACTTACGTAACAATGGAATGCACTGAAGGCCAACGCGTAACAAGAAAGAGGAAGTGTGTGAGTGATTAGAACCACAACACCCACTACTTGTTTTCACTCCAACTCACGCCACACGGGGGAGTACGCAGCGGGAATCCCAGTACATTGCTCTATTTATACCCACGCCACTTCCACCTCCTTCATACCCACACAACCTCTTCTTATACTCACAGCGCCGCTCTCACCACATTCACGACGCCTCTCACTATACCCACAGCGTTACTTATCCCATCCTAAGCATCACTCACCAGACACACCACAACTCTTTTTCTAATAGCTATCAGTACCATTCCTCTGTTCCTATCGTGACTTGTGGCCTTTAATGGGACGTAATGAATAACAAAAAAACCTACAGGAAGCTGCAAGGAGACATCAGAATTACCTGTACGTCATGCACTATAATGCACAGAGAATCATGGAAATCTAATAAATGAATGAAGAAAGAGGCATAACCTTCGATTCTAACCTTAGGAAAACTGGAAATACTAAATGATCGATGAAGCCAAATTTTTAGCTTGTTTGGTGTTGCTAGGAGACGGGAGAAGCGTTTCAAGCTTTCTTGTAACTTTTGGGCGTATATATATAAGCATTTAAGAAAGTAGGAATGTCTGTGAGCCACTGAACATGAGAAGGTTCGTTATTGCATTGCTTTGAACTTGTTTTCTACTACAGCAAAGATGAATTACAAGAGTGCCTTCAAAGTATCTATCTACTCGATACGCATCACGAGCACCCAAGCTAACTCTGAGACATGCTGTCAACACTCACGGATGATGTGCTTGTCCACAGCTGAGCTGATTGGGATGTAGTTGCTGTCACTCTTCATAATCCCCACCGTCACGTAGAAACTCACGTCTATGGGCGTCTTGGCGTCGAGCTGCGAACACACACTGGTAAATACACGTTATCCTTTAAACGCATCGCCACACACACACCAAGCTCTTGATTATCTTTCCCTGTTTGAAAATGTGACTCACCGATACCAGCGCCTTGAGAACTCAGTGGCGCAACGGTAACTCTCAAAAATGAATGGGAAACGGGAGTAAACTCTGTCACACAAAGTCATGTTCTCACCTCGAAGGAGGCATGGTTGTAGGAATGAGTGGAAGATCCGTTCTCGTACAACTTAACAAGCCACCGAGTCGCAGGCAACTCCTTGTAGAATCCTCCTAAGGACTCCGAGTACAGGCCGGCACGCACCATAGGCTTGGGGAACATGGCCATTGTGGAGTAACTGGTGGAGTACGTGCAGCCCGAAAGTGATCGTTGCAGAATGGACTGATGCGATGTACTTTCTGGCAATACCAAAGCAGAAGCAAAATAAGGAATGAAAAAAATAATAAATAAATAAAAATAAATCGAATTCGAGGTGACGCATATTTTTCTTAATAGAAGTATATAAAAACAGGAAATCTATGTATACATTATTTCATCAGTGAAGCATTATCAGTGGTATGTGTGGGAAGAATGGAGAGTAGAGGGAACTGACATACCCACTATGAGCACCTCCCACTTAGCAGACTCGTATCTTTTGTCGTTGGTAAGCATCACGGCGCAGGAATACTCGCCGCTCAGGTCGTACCTCAGATCGAGCAGCTGCAGGGACCCATCGTCTCGGTCCAGCGCCACCACACCCTCGAGATTTCCGGTGGCCACGGCTGAAAGAAATAAGTCATCGTATTTCCTAACACCTTTGGCTTTCATGATAAACTACCAGGCCACTCACTCACTGCCCAGTCGGGATTTTATAGGTGGATGTCTAAGTGATGAATAGATCTTTGTTAAATTCTCATGACCCTCGTGGAAAAAGAACAAAAACACACACTTTCTTCCACTAAAGCCCGTGAAAGTTATTTGTAATAATGATTCAAAATGTTGAAGAATAAGGTGCTATGACTAAACCATTACTCTCACACATGAAGGCATCGATACTGTGTCTACCTGCTGTTGGGTCGGCGCTATGCCATTCAAAGCTTCCCACGACTTTCTCGGTGTCCCAAAGCTTCCAGGACACCGTGGCCACCTGCTCCTCTTCATCTAAGTGGTGCACACACTCCAGCAGGCTGTTATCGGGTGAAGCTCCCTTCGTATAGTTGATATAGCGGTTGTTATGAGAGAGACGCACCGGACCCATCCTGAGCGCAGAGGTCACGGCTGGTCACGTGCCGGAAAAAAGGATAAAAGAGTGTTATTTGGATTAATAGCATCCTTTGCAGCGACATCAAAATCTTATCTTTTAGCATTGATTATTGAAATTTCAGGCATCATTCACAGTCATACAGACAGTTTACACTGTTTTATGTTCTGTGGGAGTAGTTGTGTTGGGGAGGAATTGGGCTAAGACAGACAGGAAAAAGTTCAAGAGTAGTTTTCATGTGCCAGTGTTATACAGTATATACTTGTAAGAAACGCCTCAAGAGAAGGGAAAAGATGAAGTGCAGTCTTTTATTAATATTGTATGATGCTAAGCATGCTTTTTATTATTCTCACTCATTCGTTCACTAATCCATTATGTTTGGCAAGATTATTGTATTTTGTATTTTCTTACTAAGATGAAACAGTGAAATGATGAAGCATCTATTGTGCTATTATTTATTCTTTACACTTCAAAGGCAATAGCTTCGTCAATTGTGTTTTTTCTATGGTGTATGAGAAATAATGCAATTCAGTAATTTATTTTATATATTGGCAAACCTTTTCCTTTATGCTCTTTTCCACTAAATTATTCCAATAACGCACCAGAAAAGTTGAGTGAAAAAAGAGTTGTGAAACAAGTAGAAAAGTTTAAATATCTTGGTACGCTTTTGTCTATGGATGGATCGTTCAAAGTGGAGTTTGAGGAAAGGTTAAGGAAGGCGAATCAAGCGATGGGCATGTTAAAAACTGTGTGGAATAATAATAACTTTTCAGTACACACTAAAATAAAAATTTATAAAACTATGGTTAGAACTATTTTGATTTATGGGCATGAATCGTGGTATAGTACAGTAACATCGGATAAGAAATTCGTGGTTTTCGAAAATAAGGCTTTGCGAAGGATTTTAGGAGTTAAGTGGTGGGATAGGGTTTCAAATGATAGAGTGAGAGAAATTACGGGTGTGCAACCGGTAGATGAATATGTTAGATTGTCTCGATGGAAATGGCTAGGACACGTCTTCAGAAGGGAGGGAGTGATTGTACGGGGAACACCCGGTTGGCAAGTGCAGGGTAGAAGAGGGAGAGGAAGGCCGAAGGAGACGTGGATGCACACAATGAGGCGAGAAGCTGGTGAAGAGTGTTGGGAGGATTTGGAGGAGTTGGCACAGGATAGATGGTGGTGGCGTGAATTTATTGAGGCCCTATGTATCCCTCAGGGTGCCACAGGAGTTGATATATATATATATATATATATATATATATATATATATATATATATATATATATATATATATATATATATATGTGTGTGTGTGTGTGTGTGTGTGTGTGTGTGTGTGTGTGTGTGTGTGTGTGTGTGTGTGTGAAGAAACTGGCCCTCAGATATAATAATGTGCCAGTTAAATGGAGTAGACTTGGTAATCAAGATGTTAGAGCCAAGACTTATAAAGCATTGTACAAAAAACAGATTAATTAATGACTAAGGATGATCGATAGGTAGGTACGTTTCATGTTTGACGAGTTTTTGCAGCCTCACTTATTTTTGCGATGTTCGTATGTTGGAAGTGTATGCGCCAGATAGAAACATATCAGGCAAGAAGTGATTGCTAAGTTGCTTTATGAAGTTGGTTGGCGTTAGTTATCCTGTCACCAGTTCAAAATGAAATTACAAATTTCTCTTCCTCATTCAAGGTGCTTACAAGAGAAACACGTGGGCGTTGTGTTTTAAATGTCAGGGTAACATTTTTGTTATATAATTGTATGTGTTGTCTTGTGATGCCCTGCCTACTACGTTTACCTGTGCCACTCCATGACTGATTCTATGGTGTGACATCAGGTTCACCTAGCTCCGCGTTCTGTGGTGGAAGTTATTCAAGGGAGGGGGGGGCATTATCAGATGATTCTCTATTCATGTGTTATGAACGTATTAATGTACATACTCAGCCTTCTACTACAGTCATGGTTACTGGCGATATTAACTTTTATAGCACCAGGGAAAAGCTAGGAAGCACGAGAGAGAGAATCTTTTGAACGAGCTTACCAATTCATCATTTTTCTAAAACTCTTTTGATAACTGCTGAGAACATGAGTATCTCCTCATTTCGTCAGGGTCAAGGTTACTAAAGCGGCTCGTTCCACACCTGGGGAGGTTGGATTCCGCGTCCTGTGCCTCGATAACACAGCGGCTTTATCCCTTTATCAGTGATCTCCACGGCTGGCTGGAGCGCCGAGGCAGTGAGTGCTGATAAGTGTGGCGCCGAGGCATACAAAACGCAGGTGTGTGTGTGTGTGTGTGAGAGAGAGAGAGAGAGAGAGAGAGAGAGAGAGAGAGAGAGAGAGAGAGAGAGAGTGTGTGTGTGTGTGTGTGTATGTGTGTGTGCAATGATTGTGTTACTTTTTATCGTCCGCGCACGCCTACGTGTGTGTGTGTGTGTGTGTGTGTGTGTGTGTGTGTGTGTAAAAACCTGGCAGAAAACTAAAAAAAAAAGTTGATAAAGAATGACATGATTAATGAGCTCAAAACAAATCTCATAATATCTTAAAGTTAACAATAATCTCGTGCAGTGAAGAACAATAAAGCCAAACTTATAAATCTTATCACATTAAGATATTGTGGCTGGCATGTGCTTTGTCAAACCCCGCCTCCCATCACCCGGCCCAATGCTAGCTTACATCCAACTCCTCTCCTCCAGTGGCTCCCGACTTGTCCCATTCATCTATATTTTCGCTCCTAATCCAGCCCTGCCTTGTTCTATTCAGTTCCTCTCCTCTTTAACCACTACCAACACCGCCTCGGCAGATCCCGTACAACTGAACCCTCCTTCACTTCCTCTTCACCTTGTTTCTAGGACCTTCAATCGTCTAAGCCTCGAAATACAACAGTTAGGCGTGACGCAATGATGATAAAAATGCCTCAACTCTCTCAATAAGCAGTCTAACAAAAAAAAAAAAAAAAAAAAAAAAAAAAAAAAACACTGAACGTATAAGGCGAACACATATTTAGTTCAGGTGTGGAAAAAAGTTGTTGTTACCTGTACTTGTTTCTTTGGTATGTGTTGCTCTGCTGCAAGTCACGGTATTAAAGCACGGTTTGATTTAGAGCCTGGGTATGACCTGTTGTTTTGTTTGTTGTGTGTATGAGAGAGAGAGAGAGAGAGAGAGAGAGAGAGAGAGAGAGAGAGAGAGAGAGAGAGAGAGAGAGAGAGAGAGAGAGAGATTCATCAAAATGTCCTATTATGACTGTTATGTTTTTTCCAATCCCTTCTTCCTTCCCAGCTGCCATCTGTAACTGTTTTTTTTATTTTTATCAATGAACACTATTTTTTACCTTCTCTTCCTGTTTGCCCTTCCTCTCACTGTTTTCATTAAGTTACATTCATTCTCGTTCTTCTGCGTCCCTCTTCATTCTTAATATATAGGCACTACATCAATGAATAATCCATTCCCCCTTCTCCTTTTTGTTTCTTTGTTACTTTCATTACATTCCTCATTGTTTTTGCAATTTTTTTTTATCTACAAATTCATTAGTACTTCCTGCTTCTCCTCTTGGTTCTTCCTCTCACTATTGTTCTACCTTAACAATTCACGAACACTTCTCCCTACCAAGGACTTCACAAGGACTTACAACACCCCAACAATATAGCTTCAGCTCCAAGGAGACAACTGTACAGCACTGTAATTACAAGTACTATCCCATACACCTGCACATCACAATTACAGAAGAACGTCTATTAACTGACGCTCGCAAACCACTCCTCCAAGTGCTTAACTTTAGGCTTTACTGACACAGTTTTCTTACCTAGCATTCCAAAACTGGGGAAGATTAACTGCCAAAGCTTCATTGTACCGTGATGCTGGGAGTCAGTGGTGACCTACAGGACTTTTCCTCGATCCGGTACCTGGTGACACAATGACTTCCTTGGATTGACAGGTCGGTACAAGCTTCACTCAGAGAACAAGCATGACGTGCCTCGACGTGCGGATCTGTGGTCAAGTAACGCTGAGAAAACAATACCAACGCGGGTGGGATGAGAACGTTAGCCGGACCGGAGTAAGGTGGTGGGAGGATCAGCCTGAAGGCGGCCGGACGCGATAAGATAGCGAGTGACTCACGAGATAACGAGGCTGTTCCTGCGTTGCTAGTTTTCCTTTAACTCCGAGAGGACGGGTGGGCGGTGATCAGCGCTCAGATCACCCTTCATTTTGCATTTTGATATCCGTTTATTTATCTATTTTTTTTTCTGCACTGGTCAGAACTTGTACAGAGTACTTTTCGAGAGGAATTATTGAGTTTTTTTTTTTTTTATCAGTACAGAGTTTGCTCATTAACCTGACCTCCATAGACCCTTCCTAATGTCAAAATCATTTAATCACACTCTAAACTCATGGTAAAAATGTGTCCCAGTACTGAAGTGGTTAAGCTATGGTAATTTCCCTTCTCAATCTGACCTGGTGAATACTTGATGGCCAGCAAGTGTGGGTGAGGCGGTAATGAGGTGAGGCAAGCTGCTCCAGGTGTCTCTCTGGTGAGTCTATGTCACGGCCTAAGGACACCACCAGCCACCTCCTCAGCTCTCTCACACGCCACCCCTGGACGTCACGGCAGGAGGTGGTGGTGGACAAGACAGAGGCCGAGGGAAACTTCTGTCATGGTCAAGGAAAACAGATTCAAATTATGAATTTAACGTTTTATTTGTTTATTTCTAAGTTAAGGAAAAATTGGCCAAGGGTAGCAAAAACAGCTGAACAATAAAGCCCACTGAGATGCCAGTCCCCCAAGAGGATTAGCTAAAATAATGGGATAAATGTCTTGAAACCTCCCTCTTTGCATATTGTTACCTCACAAGTAATGAATATTAGAATTATTTAAGCTTTAATTAATGAAGGTAAATAAGATAATGTAACATGACTTGGCTCATCTGAAGAATAATATTATAAAGAAGTATTTAGAAAGTTATCTCTTTTGGTCATCCTTCATGACATACAGAAAATACAACAGCGGTAATTTTATAGCTTGGCCGTTGTGTGTGTGTGTGTATGTGTGTGTGTGTGTGTGTGTGTGTGTGTGTGTGTGTGTGTGTGTGTGTGTATTTACCTAGTTGTATTTACCTAGTTGTATGTTACAGGAAGGGTCCCGTCTCCATATCTCATATTGTCCAAATTAGTCTTAAATTCATGTATGGTCTTTGCACACACTATTTTTTCATCCAAATTGTTCCATACATCCACTACTCTGTGGGGGAGTGTGTGTGTGTGTGTGTGTGTGTGTGTGTGTGTGTGTGTGTGTGTGTGTGTGTGTGTGTGTGTGTGTGCCACAGCATTCTCTCCCATAATACAGAATAAATACAAATTATACCAATGACAAATAACTAAAAACTCAAATTAAAAAAAACTTTTCATCTATTAGTCTATGATTTACAACATGAATATCATATACTTACAATATTTTGCACACTTACAGGAGAGTGAAAGCCAGTATACAGTAGGTCAAAGCACCTTCATTAGTAATTAAAACATTGCACTGATGCCTAACTAGCAGCTACCCTACCTACTCTTGTTAAGGCTGTCCACAACAATCACACACACCTTTCTGTAAAACCCTAAAGGAAACTGTAGATATAAAAACTTACATTGTAAGATTAGCAACATGTATTACCAGGAAGAACACTTGTACCAGATGGGCATCTTGAGAATGCAGCTGGAAGACACCCTTCCTAGATAAGCTGGTCTGCTCTCTAGAGTCAGTTGGTCCTGATATAGTATGCACTGTACACTTGGCTTTCCTACAATGTAAATAAGCCCACTGCTTTCTTCTAGTAGCTGTTTAGTACATGTATGCATTTAACCTGACTAATGACCACTAGCATGGATCATAACTATATTTTTTGGGCTGATAATCTTGGGATGCTATAAAGAAGGAAGAAGTAAGGCTGCAAATGAGAGAGGGAGAGAAAGGACAGAGGCAGGAGGAGTACCAGATACATTCATAAGATATGCTTATATTGTCCTTCACTAGTCATGATGTGTAATATTATATGCCACAGTTCTCAATGCCATATTGTAATGCTGATTATTTCAGCAGTTTCATGGTAAGAAATCAATGATTGTACATTGTACATATAGTATTGTTGTTAGTTTAGAGGACACATGACCAAGTTCTTCCCCCATCCACCACTGTGAGGGGATGGGCTATAATGGATGATGATATGTATCAGGAGCTTTAAGGCACTTACATGAATACTTGATCGAATTTAGGTATGTTGTCACCTCCTACTCATTCACTACTTCATTAGTTAATCTATTCTAACAAGACCATGCATGCTGATGCAAACTAGATCCACTAATTATTCCTACAACACAAGGTATTATGTTATTACTGAATCATGAAAATTGATCCAGTGAGTGGCTGTACTACTTTACTGTTATTCTGCACGCTGCACTGCTTCCGTCACTAATGAAGGTACATATTACTAGCACTAGTGAGTCACTCAAATGTACTACACTGATCAGAATTCAGTCCTATTATTCATAAAGATGAATAGAATCAATCACAGGTGAAATTAATGATCCCAGCAATATCACTAGAAGACCACTGCACCACTGCATGCAAGATAAATGGGTTTGGCCTGGCTAAAAACCCTGACACATTAAAACTCATCACACTGGTTACACAAACCTTGCTTCTCCTTCTACCTGAGGCCACAGGTCATCAGCCAAGCTACAATAACAACTGCAGAATGAGATCTACTAAAGAATAATATTATTGCACAAGATTGCTGTTGTGTTTGCAGTGGCACTAACAACAAACAGATTTTCACTATCATGTAATTCCTCCTTTTCACCCTTGCAAAACACACATTCATTTTCTTGCTCTAACAATGAGATTTATGCTTTTGAACATTACATTTATATCTGTAAACCAAATTGACATCCCTATAAAAGGTGGTAACCAAGACACACTGAGACCTTTCAACCTAAGAAGATAAATTTTGACCAGTAAGATTTAAACCTTCCTTTCCCCAATATAAACAAGGATGAACATGGAGCTGTTGCAGAATCATCAAAACATTCTGGTCACACGTGCGCCTATGGACTGCTAACTGTTTGTACTTTTCCAGATGAGAGATCACAGAGAGAATATTCAAGGTAATGTCATTGTATGATTTATTGATGGTGAGTCTTTGAGCCACTAACTCTCTTCCCATCAGCTAGTAAGTAAATCAAATAA
>CM035190.1:882955-895455 GCA_020233015.1 Callinectes sapidus | reverse complement strand
GATAATAGTGACAAGATTGACCGAGAAGCGAGGCGTAGAGTGAAACAGAGAAAGAGGCAGAACCTGCTTCACTCACTCACACACTCACCATGTCTGTTTTCAAAGGCCACAAGGATCAACAGACGCGTTCTTAAGAGTATTTTCTTGGTTTTGAGGTAGATATGTTGTTAATCTGTCACATGAAGTAAAAAGGCTGTACTATTGAGCCTTTGTAATATAGTAATGAAGGCTCGAATGATGGCACTCGAATGACTCCTGCGTCTGGCAGGCCAGACCAGAAACTAGTCTCACTGGACAGCGCGGAATTATCCTCACTGCCACACCTCCGCCCGTCCTCTTGGGGTTAATGAGATAGTTTGTGAGAGGTACTCAACTGTGTTTACTCTGCGTGTGTGTTTGTGTGTGTAGGAAAGAGAGAGAGAGAGAGAGAGAGAGAGAGAGAGAGAGAGAGAGAGAGAGAGAGAGAGAGAGAGACTACAATATGAGTTCAGGTATACATACAATGAATTTTTTGCTTTACGTTTTCCCTTCTCTTGTTTCAGTAACTGCTCACCAAAGCACAGCCTCTCTGACAGCGGGAGACGATGGTGGTGCACTACTCTGGCTGGTGAGCACCCACAGGTAAAACATTAAATTTTCAAAGAACGCCAGAGCAGATCATACCTTATCCTATTCACGATGAGTATGCTATCACCACCACCACCACCACCACCTGCATCATCACATTTCTCAACTCTTGAGGCTCACCTCGCCTTCAGCAAGATAAGGTTATAAAAAAAAAAAAAAAAAAAAAAAAAAAAAAAAAAAACAGCGGCCAGTCTGTTTATCAAGTCTCAATGCGAAGTCATGATAATAATGGAAAAAAGAGTCTATATCATTCAAGTCACCTTTTAACAAATTTATTGCGCCAACATTCCAGTTTCACACACAAGGAGCAGATTGGTAAAATTACAGAAAAAAATCGCTAAAATAATCATATCACATCATAATCAGAACATACAAAATTCTCTAGTATTTAGTGACAAAAACTTGTCCAAGGCAATCACAACACTATCATTATCATTAGTTTTCTATTTGGATGAAATAATAACGTCTATAAATACATGTATAAGACATCAAAATGTTCGAGAATGCAATCCCAGGATTCATCAGAAGTGAGGCTTGCCGAAGTCACTGTCTAGTTATCTCAGCTCGTCAAACAGCTAGATTCATTAGAGAAAAGTAAAGCAAGAGTATATTTCACAAAGACCAACAAAGAAATAATTTGTGAGTAGCGCCCTTTGTTGTGGCCTGCAATGGTGTGTGTGTGTGTGTGTGTGTGTGTGTGTGTGTGTGCAGACTAGAGCCATGTCAATACAAGTCTATTCATCAACAGCAGGACGTTTAGTGGAGGGATATTCTAGATGACCAAAGTCCATTTGAATCCTAGAAACCACCATGGAGTGCCTGAAACTGTCGTTGAATGAACAAAGCTTCTTTTTCTTGACCTTACCATTCAGATAAATCCCCTATCTTTCATGTAGCGAAGCACTGCACTGGTGGATAGCAGTAAGGATCCAGCGTGAAACATCTGAAGGAAGAAAAATGCGCGGTGTGCTCTAGTGAATTTCCTGCGTCACCCAAAGAAAGGGCGATCAAACAGGGACGACTTATGGAGACTTTTATGGTACCTGAAGACTAGAGATAGATATAAATAGGAGGGCTCATCTTAGAGGTTCACTTCCCGCGTGACCACACAGTATTACACAGCCTCAGCAGTCATTGGGAAATGGAATTAGGCAAGTCGTTGACCACACACAAGAAAAGGCACCAAGGGGTCTTGATCCCTCTCAACACTGGCTGGGATGGACAGTGCCGGGGAATGAAGTAGTATAGGCTATCACATTAATTCATTCTAATCTTCGAGCTCGCGACCAGCCACCGGTAACTGTTGCTTCGTGGCCTAAGCTGGACGCCATGACGTCACAAAGTTTGGTTCTTTTCAGACTTCTTACGTATAGTTATCTGATAGCATCTTTACCTCAAACTGTTGGAATATAATAATGTTCTAAAATATAGCCACGGTGTCCATGGAGCTACGTAACCATGTGGCTGGTAACACACCGTAGAGCCCTAGGGACAATTGGAGGCGAAGAGAAGAACTGCACCAAACACAGACGCGAAGAGCAAAACCAGGCTGGGGTTTCCAGTGCTGACGACTGCCTTGTTGTTGTTATTGTTGTTGTTGTTGGTTCCATCGTTTCCGTCGTCCACCACTGCAAGAAAGACAACAAAGTGAAATGAGAGAGAGAGAGAGAGAGAGAGAGAGAGAGAGAGAGAGAGAGAGAGAGAGAGAGAGAGAGAGAGAGAGAATTAACGCTAAAAGACTCACCACATTTGAGATCGTCAAAGGTGGCAGTGGTGCCTTCCTCAGGCTGCCAGGCGAGCGATGTGCCGTTGCATCTCATCACCACAATGCTCACCTCCCCAGCAGGCCGGTAGCCACTCTGGCACGTCACTGTGGCCTGTGGGAATAACGCTCGGTATTAGTGTCCTGTGAACAGCGAGGAGCGATCAGTTCCCACCTATGCACTCAAAGATCCTCCAGAGGTATTATGAGCTCTGATTTTTATGTGATTTTCAAAAGAACGCACCTTCGTTGTATTTTTGTAGCCACCGCGGCAGACGACATTGTGGCCAGGGAAGTAGTGCACCCCCTTGTGGTCCTTCTCCTTCACATCAGGACAGCCATGTTCAGTCCCTGTTAAGAATCAATACATCACAATCCCACCAGTAAACTTCATAAAGGAAATGTATTGTTTTACATAACCTATTTACTTATTATCGACATTCTATCTATTTTCTATATAACATGATAAAGAGATTGACAAACACTTTACATGACGGGCTGCTGCTGGAGAAACTGCTGATAGGTAAGTACGTTCCGTCGGACTTGGTGAACCCCATCTCGATCATGAAGATGATGTCCAAGGGACTGTTCTTGTCGATCTATGAAAACAATTCATTTCAATTCGACAACTCGATTTTGGCATCTTCAGGAGAGACGGACATAGCAAGGTAAAAGAATACGAGTGACACACCTCAAAGCTGACTTTGTCGTAGGAATAAGTTATAGAGCCATTGGAATGCACGGTCTTCATCCAGTCTCTACCGGAGATTTCGTTATAGAATGTCTCTGATCCTTCTAGATACAATCCAGCACGCAGTGTGGGCTCCGGATATGTCGTTGGCGATACGAAGCTATTGACGGAACGGCAATGAGCAAAGTATGAACTGTGAGAACTGGCTCCGTTCATGTCTGTAGAACCCAAAGAAAAGAAATGAGCAACTCTGGATCAAGTAAGTTAAATAGGTAAAAAAATTGATTTATTTATAAGTGTTTACTCATGTAGTATAGTATTTTTTCATAATGATTTAGATATTCTGAAAGCTTTACTGCCAACAATACACACATTCTTAGCTGCCCTTCAGTCATGCACTTCATGAAACTACGATGGGAATAAAGTAAACAGTGTGTATGGAGTTCGCTTTCAGAATAGCAACAACTGTTTCAAGTCTGATTATTTTTTCTAGTGATATACAGGCGGATGTAAGGACCTATGAATAATAATGTGCTAGTGAAAAGAATCACTACATATATACAATGACCATCTCCAGTCTGCCCAGAATGACTCACTTACAGCGAACACCTACTGTACAGTTTACAATGATCACCGGCAATTTGCCAGAAGGGACGCACCTACTATGAGAACCTGCTCTTTACTGGAGTTCTTGCTCTGGCCGTTGGTGAGTTCCACGCCGCACAAGTAATCGCCAGCCAGGTCGTACCTCAATTTGGTCAGTTCCAATTCTCCGTCATCCCGATTGAGCTCCACTACTCCTTCCAGTCTGCCAGTGGCTGCTACAGGAGAACCAACTTTGACAATGGCAGTGTGCCCATTGATGTTATCACTTCACTTATTCTGGCATTCTAAGTAAAAATGTAGTTTATGAAAAGTTTGCACTGAACTAAAGCAGTTCAATAAGAATTTCATGCATGACAAGCATCTCGTAAAACTAACTAAAAATAATTCCAGTATATTACTAGCGAGAAGGGACAAAGCTACCATTTAGAAATCTGTTTTGATGACAATGAAGGCCACACTAGAACTTACCTTGTCCTCCACTAGCAGGAAACCACTCATAGGTGCCCACTTGGTCAGCGCCATCCCACATCTCCCAGTACACCCGCTGCACCACCTCCCCTTCAGCAAGCTGGTAGGGACACATAATGACGCTCCTATTGGGTGAAGGCTTGAGGCCAAAGGAGATGTAAGACTGGTTGTTGAGCAGGTTCACAGGCCCCACTGTCAATCCCAAAGCCGCGCCTGCCAAGTGGTGTAATGAAGTGCTTGGACAGTGTGTTGGCTTTATATAGAAATTTCTTACTCGTATGTAAGAGAAGACATGACTAACGGCAACAAAAGGGTTATTATGAAAAGAATAAAAATACAGAGGGTACAAATGAGTCCAAGGGAATATTAATTAAACCAAATTATGAAAAAAGGAGAGTTCATGTCATAGATACGAGAAAATACAAAATCAGATGGGGAGTTCCAAAGTTTACTAGTAACAGGGATGAAAAACTCCAAATACTCTGACGTATAGTTTATTCTTGCATTAGGATGATGGACAAAATAGATATAAGAAAAAACAGAATGCGTTTGTTATATTGTATGCATGTATGTATGTATTTCGTTTTACATAATAAACCTATGGAAATTGTGCATCGAAGTCACAGGAGAAAGGAAGACTTACAGTTGGCAAGATAAGAAAAAAAAAAAAGTAATATTACTTTTGAGGCATATAAAAAGTTTGTTCAATCTTTTAAGGGATTTTAGGAAGATTAAAGGTTAGCTGTTTTGTGACTTCCTTGCGTGAGTTGTTTAACTTTTCTAGAAGTTTATAGAACAAAGTGTGTGTGTGTGTGTGTGTGTGTGTGTGTGTGTGTGTGTGTGTGTGTGTGTGTGTGTGTGTGTGTGTGTGTGTGTGTCACTTACACGTTTTTTAAGGTCTCTTACCGATCAAGGCGGCTACACTGAAGAAGGTGAAGGAGTCAGACTTCATGGTGGCGGTGTGTGTGTGTGTGTGTGTGTGTGTGTGTGTGTGTGTGTGTGTGTCTTTGTGCGCGCGCGAGGGAGGTCAGCGAAACACACACGTCCTTGTGTCTCTTTTCCAGTCTGGATGAGTGGATGTGGGTGTGACAGCCTGTTGGTGGAAAGGAAGTTATATAGTATGATTATTCATATATACATACGGCACATGTGACAACCGTCTATAGTTTTATGATCATTATCACCAGTTTTATAGACTTATGGTTAGCAGTAGCAGTAGCAGCAGTAGCAGCAGCACTAGCAGCAGCAGCAGCAGCAGCAGCAGCAGTAGTAGTAGTAGTAGTAGTAGTAGTAGTAGTAGTAGGAGTAGTAGAAGTAGTAGTAGTAGTAGTAGTAGTAGTAGTAGTAGTAGTAGTAGTAGTAGTAGTAGTAGTAGTAGTAGTAGTAGTAGTAGTAGTAGTAGTAGTAGTAGTAGTAGTAGTAGTAGTAGTAGTAGTAGTAGTAGTAGTAGTAGTAGTAGTAGTAGTAGTAGTAGTAGTAGTAGTAGTAGTATGATAAATCAGGAGCTAGAATGTCTGTAGATCAGTCCCTCCATCAATAGGAGAAAATGAATAAAATGACAAGATAATTGCTGACCTTGTTGCTTCCTAATATGTACTGCAACATAAAGTAGTAATTCGTGTCTTTCGTGTAACAAATTGATGTGTAGGCGTGAGCAACGGCACGGCATCCCAGCCCACATGCTAGACTGTTCCTCCCGCACCGCGCCCATGATCGTGTCAGCGCAGCACCAGCAGTAACAGCAACATCAACAATAGCAATGACCACGACAACATCAGTGACAGCAACAAGAGCAGTAGCAGCAGCAGCAGGAGTAGCAGCAGCAGCAACAGCAACAACAACAACAATAACAACAACAAATACTACTATTACTACTAACTCCCCTACTACTGACTGCTATCACTGCTGTTGTTGCTGCTGCTGCGATTACAGTACTACTCCTACTACTACTACTACTACTACTACTACTACTACTTCTCCTACCTTCATCACCATTACAACAACAATAACACCAACTACTGCTGCTGCTGCTGCTTCTGCAATTCATATTGATATTGTTGTTCTTACTTATTTACTGGTAATTGTAATAAATCTATTCCTCCAATAAATGAAGTCTACAGCTTTTAGCACAACTGTTGATTGAGGAAGTGGGCGTTGAATGCGATTACGTGTTTGGTAGTACGGGAAATGAGTGAAGGTTAAGGAACGTCACATGCCTCAGCCATGTCATTGTTGTCCCGTAATAGGAAATGAAAAAAAAATTCCTTAGGTTTTTACGTCGATAAGATTTGTTTAGTCATCTACGTGGGACTGGCACGATAAGGGACCTCTCTCTCTCTCTCTCTCTCTCTCTCTCTCTCTCTCTCTCTCTCTCTCTCTGCAGTGGTGTCAAAATAAAGCATTCTAGCGAAGCAGCACTTTTCGGAACGCACCACATCACCTCAGCAACCTCCTGGCCACCCAAGACACTCCTTGCAGTGCTCACGACAGACGCATCATTAGGTCAGGGTTCAAGGCCACATGGTCCTTGAGTCTGCTATAATTATGTGAATCCTAAAAAGAGCCCAGTGTCCCGTGTAACGTCGTGTACAGCGGGACACAAAATCTGCGGTGCTGACCTTGGTGTGGAGAAAATACAGCTCACAATTTAATGCTTTGAATACTGTGACCGAGGCATGGTGGTGGTGGTGGTGGTGAGGAGTTTCAGTTCATGCACTCAGGTGGTCAGTGCACTTGGACCTTTCTGTCACTTTCTATTCGTCAGGCTGTGCCTCGAGTAGGTTACTGGGTGTGTGGCCTTTGCCTGAAGCCTTGGCCTGCCTTTGTCGTTTGCAACATTAAGATAAATCAAACAATGTCTGTATTGTTTTCTTTTACATAAAATAATGTTACATTAACCAGTAATATAAAAATAAAGTTTAGCAAATTGGCTTGGATTAAGGAAGAGTAAGTAAGCAGAACTGCATAAAAGAGCAAGGAATCGTTTTCGTTACTCAGGTGACTCTCCTGGAAATATGAGTCGTAAGAAAGAAGCAAACATTACACCAACTAACTGTTGCTCTTCTGTGCCCCACCTCTTGTTAAGCTCACGGACGAATGGCGCTGCCTGAGTGATCATGCAAACGTTTTCACTCTCATACATAATTTGATCATGGGGGCGTAATTGTTAGCGGGACACAAATAACAGAGTAAAGCAGTGCGCCTCTCCCCGTCCTTCCCTCCCTCCTCGCCTCCTCCCTACCCGCCTGTCACTAAACTCTCCTACTGTAAACACAACGTCTGGGAGACCCGCAACGCCTTCACTGCAGTTTTATTCTTTTTTGGTTCTTTTTTTTTCTTTCCATCATACAAGCACTTCCAGCAACTTTTAAGAACAATACTACTGCACTTGTTTGGCCTCAGCGTGCCAGCGTCATCTGCACAGCATTTGTGCACACATGGCGTGACCACCAAGATACCTTGATGGCATGCTAGTAACTGATAGAAACGCCGCGCCCTGCGTGGGAACGTGAGTGGGGAGGAAATATGCAAGATCTCAATAAGATGACGTAACATATACAACATTTCTATTCACGTTTAAATATATATATATATATATTTTTTTAACAATTCCAAGAAATTATTCTTCTGTTGTTGTAATGAGGTCGTGAAAGATAGATCTTGTTATACTTTTCAAGTGAACCGTGATGTCTGATTTGAAAAGTGGAAAGACACTTAATTAAATTGTGTTATTCCTGAAGGCCTGGAACTCATAAGCACACCAGTGTGTGTGTGTGTGTGTGTGTGTGTGTGTGTGTGTGTGAGCGGGTGGGAGGGGCGTTTAGGATAGAGGAGCTGTGTATGCAATGATAAAAGATAATGAAAAACTAAATTAAACAAACCAAATTAATAAATAAATTTCAACAAATAATTCGGTAAATGGATGAAGTAAAAAAGACAAATAAATAATGAATAAGTTAAATTTGTTCATCTTTTAATTAGGAGAGGCTGCCAAAAAAAGATAAATAAAAGACGACCTTGAGCTAAGCGGCGAGGCAGGGTGAGGCGTGAGGGCGTGAGGCTGTGGAGAGTCCGGCGTAGCACGTTTTTGTAGGGAGGTGAGGTCATCCTCGAGGAAGAAGTTTGTTTCAAGCAATGGATGTCACATTATGTCTAGCATTTATTTCCTGATGACCGTAACACACGAAGGAGACATGCTGTTCTTTTTCTTCTTTTTCTCCTTAGTGAGGCACGATGACTGGTAGAAGTGTTCGATTAGTCTGATATGATGAGGCAGTGCTCCATCTTGGCAAACAGGCACAGCTACCATTACTGCCCATTACAGGAATCAGTGTGTTTATGCTGCAATGTGTCTGGGTCCGCCAAAGCTGAGTGCGGCGAGGCGTCATGTCACCTACAGTTGGGTCAGGTTCCGTCATTGTGCCACACTCCATGAATGTCGCTAGCTGTCAGGAAGGGTTTCGTAACTGTTGGTTATTTGTCGACGATGATTTTTCTTTGGGAAACACTGTAACACTTCACATCCCTTATTTCGTAAACATTGAAAGCGCTCACCACACTCGGAGAGAATGAACGGTCTGCTCGCTACCCTTCATCTGCGTAGCATTGCTATTCATCTAGCATCTACTTATCTATCGACTTTAAATTGCTAAAAAGCTTATAATAAAGCTTCATCAACTTCCTGGGTGATTCTCTAGTGTTCTCTTTATAACAGGAAACAGGAAATGTATCACTTCTAAAAGAAATAGATAGCAAGGTGGCGTGTGTAGATTGTTGAACTGAATTTTAATTTTCTGTTTTGATTTATGAATTAAGTTTTTGTCATGTATTAGTAATGATTATCACTAAATCTTAAAAAGATCTCTTTAAAATAGTAACAATTTTCACTAATTTTTTTTTTTATCAATTTTAGTAAAAATAAACCACAAGTCAATCCGGCCCAAGTCATTCCAGTCCCACATGGAAGTCACTGTGGCCGCCAATGGTCACCACAATATGGTCATTGTATAGTTCAGAAGACCATGAACAATAACATATAGTATTAACATTTCTCACTAATAAGATAGTCAAATAAAATGTGACAAAGTCTTCATTAAAAGAAAAGTGGTGTAAAATTTTCATTTACGACGCTAAAAAAAAAGAAAAAAGGGAATGACAGCGACGAGGACAACCAGCACACAGCCGATCACTTCCCGTCTCCTAAAAACGAATTTTGCAAACATTCTCTACGTTCAGAATGACTGCCACCTCTGGGCTTAACTGTCATCTTATCGTACTTGCCATCTTCATTCTTCTTTTTTTTTTTTCTAGTTGGAAAGTCACCTTTTTTTTTCTTTTTCTGAAGAATGCCACTTCAAGATCAGGTTACCCTTACACAGCAGCAGTAACTGAGTAATTCATTTGTATACACTCGCCAATGACACTTCAACACAAACAAGTAAGTAGGAAATATGTTTAAATCAAATAGGTATGTTTCATACAGGGATTGCCACATGTATGGCTGATGCCTTCCCGCAGCTTCCCTTATTTTCTTATGTAACACCTGACGTCATTAACGCATCAAGTAAAAATAGCAACACTACCAAAGCGACGCACAGCCAGATGCTCCATAAGATTAGTCGTATATAAAGATAAACACAAATAATGAGAAAACGTGTTACCTGTTGCTTACTGCGCAGAAAACGTGACCCACGACCTGTTAGAGCAGCACGCCGCACCCACTCACCAGCCACTAGTATAACCTGGCGAACTCTGACAGTAACGGAGGCCGGGAGGCGGCGTCATGAGTGTTGGGCGCGCAAGTCGGAGGTGCCAACTAGTCTTTACGCATGCTCTCTCATTTGGTATGTTGCAATCAAACGTGAAATAATCAGATATTTTTTCATGTCAGCCTTTTTTATGAAACTAGATAACTTATAATCACCTGGAGTGTTTTTTCCCTGGTGAAGAATACCAAAGGTGCCTTGGGTAACTAAGAAAGACACAGAAAGGCGCCCCTCACACCGGGTACCTTTTCCATCTAAACTTTACATAAAAATAATGACAAATAATTTAAAACTTCTTAAACACCCCATCACACATAGCCATCAATTTGTTTCCATCTTTCCTTGAATTTAAACAAACTTGGCGTGTCAACCGACATGATTTAATGCGTCTGTATAGGAGTTAAAGCTTGACTAAAGGAACAAGACTTATAAATGAAAAATATCGATCTAGTTATGAGAAGCACTCAGTAGCTGTTACCTGGTAGAAAATCAGAGCTTTAATATAACGTGCATTTGGTCGAGTCATTTAATATTAGATCTTATTTCACACACAAAAACACTATTTAGGATATTAAGACACAACTCCCAATTAACTTTTGTCTACCTTTAAAAGTTGATGATAATTGATACACATGAGAAACGGCAATGGCTGGAACAAAAGCTTGAAGAGTTTGTTTCTGATGGGGTCTCCTGCCTCAAGGAAAGTCCAGGACAAATGCTGACTCGATGAATGAAGTGCCAATGTAAAATCTTTCTATCTAATTCGATATTTGATGAGCGGGGGGAGCTTCAAGTTCAGCACCAAACTAGAACCGTTTTTTGCATACATTTTGCAGAGGCGGATTATATTTCAACATCAGCGTTCATTTATAGAACTTTTCTACAAGATGAACCTTTATCAGCCTGCTCCACTTATCTTTGTCAGTTGCCCGTCTATTTCATGCTAATTTGACTAGACTACGCGTTTATTGCGTTGTTTACAGTCACTGGGTGGCACGACCTGTACTCTGTATTCTGTTATAAAGTGTAAGCATCTAGCTGTTGTTTCATTGTATTCCGTTCCATTTGCGCTGCAGCGACGAGGTCGCGGGGAAAGAATCGACTCCTTGATGCTTCTCTGGGTTCTTGGCGTGCTTCACCATGTGCTTCTGGTCAAATACAAGCGGCTTTCTTATCGCTGTATGAAGAAGAATTAGAAGGTAAAAGGATGAAGAGAAAATGACGGCAATTGAGGAGAGAAGTGGTATTAATAGTGTCAGACAAAGGCAGAGAGGGACACTCTCTAGATGCAGTGTAGTGTGTGGAAAGAGAAAGCAATATAGTGGCGAAGCAGTGCGATGTGTTTATGATAATGACAACACAGGCACTGCAGCAAGTTATCGTGCGAAGCAACATATCAACAAAAATCTGTAGCAGGACATCAATACAACGCTTAGCAGGCGTATTAGAAAGCGGTGGGACTTGAAGAGAAACGTTTGTGCCAGCAAAATTATGTCTTACGAAAGACGTTAGCAGTGAGATCAGCGAGAGTACTGGGAGGTACAAAGATCCTAATAGGAAAATTAGGGGTGGGGTCAGTAGGGTTATCGGAAATAGTCTCGTGATCAACAAGACCAGAGAAATCAGCAGTGAGGTATGCAGGGATGGCGAGGCAGGGTGCAGCCAAACGCTTCAGATGAGCAGTACCTTGAGCAGGCACCTCGGCACGAGAGTTACGAGGGGCGTGAGTATTGGTCTTGGCAGAGGCATCGAAAGCTGCGAGGCGTGATCAGAGGAGCTGGTGTGATGCTGGTGAAAGTAAGCTCAGGTTTTGAGCACCAAGTGCACGGAATGGCTGAGCAGAGCTGATAGGTTGCCGCTTTTGTTGCTGAGTTCTTCACTCAGTCATGATCTAATAGTATGCCACACGCTTTTGAGAAGTTAATGTAATGGGCAGTAGTGTGATGCTTTCACTTGTTCCTTGAACCGCACAGCCTATGTAACTACTGAGCATTTTTCACCATATCGTTTTTCTTCGAAATTAAAAGATAGTCTAGTATTTCAGAGACAGAAAGAAAAATAGAAAGACACAGACGGACAAAAGATATAAATATTTATTTTCATTAATTGTTGGTCATTCTGAGACATCTGCTCTCTTTTATACAAGTCCATCTTACAAATGCTTAAAAAATACTGCATATTAAGTTGTTGTTAATTGTAATGTCACAATTTTGAAGGAGAGCTAAACTAAATATTGTCCTTCACTGCCGCCTCTCAAATATTACACAGAAAACAGGTATTGAAAAGGCACACTAAACTAAATATTATCTTTCTTCTGTTCCCTCTCGTAAATATTGCATAAAAAATAGTATTTACCATAACGGGTACAATATGACTTTATTAGCTACATGTAACTCTAGAGACTTTATTAACTACATTTAACTCAAGAGACTGCGCACATGGTGGTAAAAAATCATTATGAATGCAAATTTCACTGCACAATATATGTTGTTAAAATCATTCCTTATCTAAAACGCTTTGCTTTCTCTCCAACTCTTACTCAATTTCATCACGCAAGACTAACACACACACACACACACAC
>CM035190.1:865737-880745 GCA_020233015.1 Callinectes sapidus | reverse complement strand
GGAAAAAAAAAAGAAAACGGACATGCAGGCAACAAAAACAAAATGGGTAAGAAAAAGAATATACGTGTGCGTGAACCAACGAAGAAGAGGAAAACTTACATTTTGTGGTTGTGAAACTGCGTGAAGGACAAAGGATATGAGGCACTTACCACATGGAAGGGGAAGGTGATAGTAGTGTAATAGATAGGTAAATGTGCATATGCGATTGAAAGATAGATGAATAGAGATAAAATAGATAGATAGATAAACTGATTGGATGACATAATAACATAGGTTACTGGGAAAAGAGAGGCGCAGAGAGAGAGAGAGAGAGAGAGAGAGAGAGAGAGAGAGAGAGAGAGAGAGAGAGAGAGAGAGAGAGAGCGGGGCGGGGGGAAGTGTGTATGTTTTATGTAAGAGGGGGGAAGCTGGCCAAAGGTAACATATACATTGAAAATAAAAAGCACACTAATAGGAACAAATGTCTTGATGCCACCCCCTTAAGTCAAGTCAAGTCATAGGAAGTTGGAAATATAGGAACAGGTAAAGATTTTTACCAGAGAGAGGAATGAATGATTGGGAGTACTGGTTAACTCTTGCACTAGAGAGTTGGACAGAATAGGGGTGAGAGGAAGAGATAAGTCTTGTGCGGTGAGTTCCCTATAGGAGGGGAGGCATACAGTTAGTAAAATCCATAGAGCAGTTAACATGAAAATAGCAATAAAAGATAGAAGAGAACGAGGATATTCATGGTAGAAGAGGGGGAAAACTGAGTGTCATTAAAGAAAGGATAGTTGTTGGGAAGGTTGTGTCGAGTTGATAGATGGAGAAATTGAGTTTTTGAGGCATTGAACACTACTAAGTTTTCTTTGCCACAATTAGAAATCTTAGAGAGATCAGAAGTCAGGCGTTCTGTGGCGTCCCTGCGTGATCTATTAACTTCCTGAAGAGCTAGTAGTCTCTGGGAAGACGTAGAAAAGTTTAGGGTGGTATCATCTGAGTAGGAATGATTAGGACAAGTAGTTTGGTTTTGAAGATTATTAATTAATAATATAAAGAGTGGGTGATAGGACAGAATCCTGAGGCACACAACTGTTGATAGATTTAGAAGAACAGTGGCTGCCGTCAGTTGTCCTACCCCTTGACGGGAGATAGAAGATTCTGGAGTGACAAATGTTTAAGAACCTTCCTATTGAGGATAGATTCAAAAACTTTAGACAAAAAGGAGATTGAAGCTATAGGGCAGAAGTATGAAGGATTAGAACGTGTAATGTTTACTGTAGTCAAGACACAGGAGGATAGATAGATAAGGATTGTTTCTTAGTGTGGGTTTATTGTGGAGTACACGTGAGCCGCTACGAGAAAAGGGGGCAGGAGAATGGATGCGTCGGGTGGAGATGGTAGGTGTACTGGTCATCTCCCTATGACCTTACATGGTGATCCACGTGACTGCCACACCACGACAAAGAGGCAGTCCACGTGGTCGCCTAGCCAAGGTAGCGTCAGGCCACTATGCAGTTGCGTCGGCTTAGCGTGGAGTGACTGCAATAATACTGGTCACTACAAACGTACCCTTTCTAAGGACAGGCTGAATGTAGGCAAAGTTCAAGCAAGAAGAAAAGGTAAAAATCGATAGATAGAGTTGGAAGACTTTGACCAGGCAAGGTAGTACAAGCACGGAAGCACAATTTTTGAGAACCATAGGCCCGCTTTGTATATACGTATGTATGTACTTGTATATTTGTATATAATTAGATATATATGTACGTATGCACAATAAACCTTTAATAATAGGAGGGACCCCATAAAGTTCGTGAGCCTTCCGAGGATTTAGACCACCTAGGGCATGGAAAACATCACTGCGAAGAATTTTAAATAAAAGGCATAAAATAGTCAGAGAGAGGAACAACCCAGAATCATCCAAAATAGAGTTATTAACAAAGATTTGAGAGAAAAGTTCAGATGTGATGGTAGTGATACCATCAGGATGAAATAAAGGAGGGAAAGAGGAAGAAGTAAAGTTATTGGAGATGTTTTTGGCCGGATGACGAATCTCGAGCTGAGTTAGACTTTTAAAGTTTTTGACATTTTCTATTAATGAAGGAGTATTTGGCAAGTTGAACGGATTCATCATGTCTAGCACGAGAACAGACTGGGTTAAACCAAGGTTTGAAAGATTAAGGTTGAGAAAAAGAGAGAGGAATGCACACCTCCATGCCACACGTACACACACACACACACACACACACACACACACACACACCGTGTGTGTGTGTGTGTGTGTGTGTACGTGTGGCATGGAGGTGTGTGCGTGTGTGTGGTGCATATTCATCTCACTGTGTTCTCTTGTGGCTCCTTGTTATTCCTCATTACTTTCCCAGTGTTCCTTCATGCCTCGTACACCAACTGCCTACTAACTAATGACCATGGCACAGAAAGACGAAGAATCCCCATACTGATGGACGATCCTGAATCTGTCGAATCAGGGGCACGTTTACCTGCACCGTCACATCGCAGTTAGAGCAATGGGGGCTGATGCAACGCAGTTTTCGCCAACGTAGATAAAAAGCACAATTGTATCATAGCTAAAAGATCCTGGTAAAAGTAAATAGATTCATAGGAGACAACAAAAGTAATCTAATATTATGATAAACAGCAAGTTTCATTGCTCGATACCTACAAAATAACTCTTTGAAATAATAATTCATAAAGCAATACAACAACAACAATAACAACAACAATTATTAATGCTACTGCTGATGCTACTATTACTACTTTTACTACTACCACTACCACCACCACCAACACCACCACCACCAACACCACCACCACCACCACTACTACTACTACTACTACTACTACTACTACTACTACTACTACTACTGCTAGCACTACTACTACTACTACTACTACTACTACTACTACTACTACTACTACTACTACTACTACTACTAGTGCTGCTGCTGCTGCTGCTGCTGCTGCTGCTGCTGCTGCTGCTGCTGCTGTTGCTGCTGCTGTTGCAGTATAGTAATAATCAAACAGATGATATAAGATGAGCGTTAAAAAAAATATGCTTCCAGTACATATTCAGGACTTGAGTTTATGTCGGTTGTATATTACTTACAAAAAATAAACTAATAAGTAACTACAAAATAGATAAGGATTATGACTTTGAATATCTGTCCCATATGCATCTCTCAATACACGGATATAACGATGCAAGATCAATCAAAACTAGTCTAAGTTCTTCATTATTATTATTATTATTATTATTATTATTATTATTATTATTATTATTATTTTCATTATCATCATCATCATCATCATCATCATCACCATTATCATCACCATCAATATTTATCTTGATTTATATTTTTTTCTTTTATAGTTAATAACTTTTCTTGATGGAACGACTCGTGTCTACTGCAGAACTAACTAATGCGCAACTGTTGTGTGTGCGTGTCTCCCATAGAGTCGTTTTCACATATTGGGAAGTCCCACGTGTTCACCTGAACGTCCCCTGGCTGCAGTTCTTCAGAAATTCATAGTGTGTCACATACACTAAACGTTTCCTGTTCTTTATGTCTGAGGCGAATATTAACAATATCGACGAACGTACCCACATTAATGGTTTCCTTAGTACGAACTGGACAGTGATGGAAGAAACAACTCCTATAATACAATACTATATGAAAACTTGACTGATAATGGTGATAATTATGTAGACTTTACTACTATGTAACACTACCCTTACCACTACCACTGCTACTGCCACTGCAACTATCGCTACTATCACCACCACTACCACTACCACCAGCACCACCATCACCATTACTACTGCAACTATATACCTAGTCAACATCCTTCTTATGAAACAGCCCAGACCAGGAGTCAGCATAGCCTCTTCTCTCATCGTAACAATGATAAGCAGCATGGGGGATTACCAATTCCTTCACTCAGTCTCTTTTTGTGTGGGCATTACTGGGCTTTCGCTATTGTTTTTCACATTAGAGAAAAATTGTAATAAGGAAAATCGTTACTCGCATAATTATTCCAATGATAGTACTTAGAAAATATGTCCTACCTGAAGAAAGATCCGAGCCAAATTATTCCTACGTACTACCTGCGTCTTTTCCTCCTGATGGATCTCTTACCTTATCTCTTCATGTAGAAACCCACACAATCCAACATTCAACAAAAATCATTGCGAAACCTTCACCCTACACCATGCGAGTCTTTTGGTAACCTTTGCTTGCTTGGATCAAAGACTGATTTCGAGGATTTTAGGAGTGACCGAAGCAGACGACGGACAGAGATGTATAAGGTGTGGGTCGGGCCTCTGCTTTGTGTTACTTTAATTAACTGGATAACACTTTCTCTTTGCCTGAAAAGCTTTTGCTTATAATAAAGGCTAGGCAGTACAGTACTTCCTTATGAATAGATTTTCTTTTTTATATATATTGTATGGCTATGAATACATGTTTCAATGTTTCTAAACAGAACTGCTAAATGACAATAGTTATCCACCACAAGTTATATTCATTCCCACATTGTTATAGAGCGTGTGGACGGGATTGACCAGAACTTTCCTAATTTGAAGCTCATATCCCGTACCTATTCCAGAGTAAATGTTATTGCGGCTCAGATTTGTATTCATCTGGACAGAGATAGCAAACCATATCATGAATTGAAGGTTGCAAGCTGAGCGCATGAATGTCTATCCCACACGGTTATGTGTGTTGATCCCCTACGTAGTAAAATGTCCTTCAACACGTAACCTTCTATGCCACAGCCTTGAATACCTGAGGAGTGACGGCCACGGAATGTATAATGAATTACATGCCTTTACCTACTGGCAAAGTTCACCCGAAGATGCTCCTTAAGTCTTGATACAGAAATTCTCATTAACTTTTTTCCACTTTTTCTCACATATTAATCTTTACATTTTTATTCCTTCGCTTATTCATTCACTGACTCACTCACTCTTAGGAATGTGACGATGAGATGAATGGTGTAGGATTAGGGCAAATGATACTCAGAGAGGATTAAAGATGATAACAGTGAAAGACTACTGCTGGATTGGTGGTGTGAGGTATGAAGGGAGCTTAAGTTGAGTGATGAAGATGATAGGAAGGAAATGAGAATGAGAGATAGTTATTATGTTTTCTTTACGTAGTCTCTACTTTCTCCTGCGTTTTGTTTTTCTTTTTCTTAATATTACAGACTACATTCACACTGTAGGGAGTACATGACGCAAAAGGGAATTTCTATCAAAGTTTTAGGGTGGTTGATATCAGTTTACTTCAGACGGCACAGAGCTATGTATCTCGAGTGGCCTTGGCAGCATATCTTAATGCATTTTTCCTTATTCAACCAAAGTCATGGTGATGCACATGAGATAGACCTGAACAAACATAACTTGATCTATTTTTCGCCTCATTTATGATTATCATATATGATTTACATGCGTTTCTTCTTTCATGTAGTATAAGCGATCTAACATTTTCGTTTCTTTTTTAGTATATGCTCTCTCTCTCTCTCTCTCTCTCTCTCTCTCTCTCTCTCTCTCTCTCTCTCTCTCTCTCTCTCTCTCTCAAGTCTTGTTAAAACTCATAGAACAACTCCACATGCAGCCAACATCACGATGGAATGGCTCGACCACTGGTTCCCTAATCGACTGATCATCAGGCGCCACGAACCCGAGTGGTCTTCATATTCACAACATATTTTTATCTCTGGGGATGGTTAGAGGACAACATGTATGATAATCTGCGATCCATTGCGGAACTCAAAGTGGCCATCACCCAGTCGTACAGACAGAAAAGTGTGTCATGGTGATTGACAACTTCGCTCGTAGGATTCAAATGTGTCATTAGCGCAAAGGCAGTCATTTGAAATATTTGCTGTAAGAAATTAATCCTTGTAGCTACAGACATCAAATGAAAGACTTTTTTTTCAGTTGCTATTATATCAACTTCCAGGATGTGTTATCTTTTTTTTAGTTTCTTGTCTGAGCAATAAATCATTATCATATTAATGGGTTGCATCTATATTGAGACACCCGTATACACACACACACACACACGAATGTGTGTGTGTGTGTGTGTGTGTGTGTGTGTGTGTGTGTGTGTGTGTGTGTGTATACGGGTGTCTCAAAATAGATGCAACACATTAATATGATAATGATTTATATATAATATATATAGATATATAGATATATTAGAATATATATATATATATAGATAATATATAGATATATAGATATATATAATAGATATATATATATATATATATACACATGCATACATACAGTACTTATCGAGGAGTCTCAATGTTACTGGTTGAAATCCACCAAGGAATTATTATCAGAGAAATATATCTTAAACCACAGATAGAAGGTAAAACATGAACTTGGTTGGCCACATGTTGGAGTCATCTGTCAATCCGCTAAACCACATTCGCCTCAACCCATTAGTATTGTAAAAAAGTGCCCGCAGGAGAAATAAAAAAAGAATAAATAAAAGACTTGTCAGCGTAACATACCTTGAATAAATCCACGTGGCGAAAAGACAAGCAAGGAAACCGAGTAAGATTCTGATAAATGCTTGATTATAAAGAGGGATTTGGTGAGAGATAGAGATAGATAGATAGATAGATAGATAGATAGATAGAGAGAGAGATTTGATTTGATTAATTTATTACACCCCAAGGGGTGGCAATCCTTATTATTACAATGATTCCAGTCTTATATACAGTGGCATTCGTGTCTCACAGGGCACGCTTTGAAGAGAGAGAGAGAGAGAGAGAGAGAGAGAGAGAGAGAGAGAGAGAGAGAGAGAGAGAGAGAGAGAGAGAGAGAGAGAGAGAGAATTAACACGTTCCTCCTTCCCTTTATTCCATTTGAATCAGCTCTCTCTACCACTTTCTTCTTTGTTTCTCCTTTCCTTTGCCTTTTTTCGTGATAATCCTCTAGTCTTCGTGTCTTCCTCCCTTCGTATCCTTCTTCCTTCATTTCATTCTAATCTTTCTCTCCTTACTTTCTTTCTCTTCCCATAACAGAAAGGCAGAAACGCAACATATTCTCACCACATCTTTTACACATCTTCTCTTCTCTCCTCCCTTGCACAACTTCCTTCAATGTAACACCACCTCGGATATAGAGGAACCATGACACCCTTCCCTTACACCAGATGCTTGTCCTGGTTCCCGTGGTTTCCAGCAAGTTACCAGTTAGTGTTATTCGGTGACTATAATCTTAACATCACATGTAATATCGTTCAAATTTTACTTCTATCCCTCTCGATACAAACGTACTTGAAGCAAGCTGAAGCCATTGCCCTAAATAGGCAGTGTAGGAGATACAGGATCAAGCAGGGCACCAGGAGGTACTGCACAGCTTCATCTCGCTTCAATGAACTGATTTTTCCCACAAGCGTCATTCAGCACAATTTTTCATGCACTGACGATGATTTATAATTAAAAGCAAAATTGGAAATCGTTTCGGAAACTTACCATCCAAAAATTTTGTTCCGGCCCGTGGAGGACAGGGGGAGCGTACTGCTGGAGGGGAGGGCAGCGGTCTGGTTCCTGCCGGGGCCCATGACGGGGATCGGGCAGCAGGTCCCGCTCCTCCTTCGGCTCCTCATTCAGATAAGATCGTCCACTACCAGCCACTCACGCATCGAACATCCGACAAGAGGACATCTACACTACGCACCAACTACCAGATACTGCCACCACTGGAGCCTGGATGGGGAGATAAGGGCTCCTCCTTCTGTGACAGTGTCAGGTGAATTGTGTGTAGTGATTCATCGAAATTCGCCTTCAGGACTTCACCATAGAGGAGAAAACATCACGCTCCACCTTGCCACAGACAGTGCCATGTGAGGGACCTCTTTTGGGGAGAAGAGTGCGCCTTCCTTGGCATTGTGCTGTCAAAATTCTCTTTGTAATGACTCTTGTTCAGCGTGAGGGGGTGGTAGGTTGCACCGCCACTGTCCCCACACACTCCCGCACACCTGGGATGGGATTCTAATGTGATTCCCGCGTCGTTATTGTCATCGTGAAACTCGCCTCGTCATCGTGAAACTCGACTCACCATCGTGAAACTCGCCTCGCCATCGTAAAACCCGTCTCGTTATCGTGAAACTCGCCTCGCCATCGTAAATCCCGTCTCGTTATCGAAAATCCCGTCTCGTTATCGTGAAACCCGTCTCGTTATCGTAAATCGCGTCTCGTTATCGAAAATCCCGTCTCGTTATCGTGAAACCCGTCTCGTTATCGTAAATCCCGTCTCGTTATCGAAAATCCCGTCTCGTTATCGTGAAACCCGTCTCGTTATCGTAAATCCCGTCTCGTTATCGTGAAACTCGCGTTGTTTATTTGATTATTGCGTCGTTATCGTTATCGTGAATCTCGTCTCGTCACCGTGAAATTCGCTGCGTTGATTTGATTATATTTGATTATTGCGTCGTTATCGTCACCGGCCGGAAGTTGTTCATTTATTTAATTATTTATTATTAAAATGCCCATTCACCTATTAATTACTTGATTATCTATATCTATTTATTGATGTATTATATCTATCTTTCATTTACTTTCTCTCTCTCTCTCTCTCTCTCTCTCTCTCTCTCTCTCTCTCTCTCTCTCTCTCTCTCTCTCTCTCTCTCTCTCATATTCCTTTTCCTTGACACCAACGTTGCTTTGATGGGGGACAAAATATTCAAATCAAGGTATTTAAATCGATATAAATCAGAGTAAATGTGTTTTGAAAATTATTTGAATGTAATTAAAAGAGAATAGGATTTCAGTATTCTCTAATTATTTGTTGAAAATAATGATAAATCTTAATGAAATTTAATGAGCTTATAGCATTTAACAATGACAAATTTTAACTTTTTCACTGCGACATACACCACAACACAGTCCTACAACAGCGAAATCTTAACAAAAACTGACATGAAAGCTTGAACAAATAACTAAAAAGAGTATATTGAACAGTTTTTAGTTAATAGAATGCTTTGAGATGGCAGAGAGTTACGGCAAAAGATCTCGTTGGTGGTTTCTTAACAAGGAAGATGAACCAAATCGCATGAAAAAGTGTTGATACAAAAAAGTGGAGACAGGACTGAAAGAAATAATCAGTGCAAACAAACAGATTAATGGGAAAAAAATGAATCTAAGACTTAATTTCGACTTTTTCTAATAATCTAATGTAAATTAAACATATCAATTTTTAACTATAAATATTTTGAACCCTAATTTACAACAGAAGCTTTATAACAAATGAAAAAGTGAATTTCAATAAGTTATCGTGTGTGTGTGTGTGTGTGTGTGTGTGTGTGTGTGTGTGTGTGTGTGTGTGTGTGTGTGAGCCTATCATACGTGCAATCAACTATAATAAGAAATAAGAGAGAGAGAGAGAGAGAGAGAGAGAGAGAGAGAGAGAGAGAGAGAGAGAGAGAGAGAGAGAGAGAAAGAGAGAGTGTGTGTTTGGTCTATTAAGAATGTTTCAATAGGTTAGAGTACGATAGGTGTTACCTTAGCTTTGATTTAATTGGAATGTTTCCATGGGTTTTCAATAAACTAAGTGTTACCTTAGGCTTGGTTTAATTAGAGTGCATCAATGACTATAGTATTATATACGAAGAATACTAATGTAGGGATGGTTTTCCCAAGTCTAAAAAAATTTTCTTAGATCAGTGGAGTTTTTCATAGAAATTTCCGATGGATAGAAGTGCTCAATTCCTGTTCTAGGCACCAAAATCCAACCATTGATGCATTCCATATTATATAGTGTCAGTCAGATACCTTTCTCCACATTTACCAGACATTTTTCACTTACAATAATCTAAGAGGGTAGAGATGAAAGTAAATGTTTTCACCTACAGTGTCTTAACCCAGATAGATTAGGGAACTATACATAAAAACCGAAAAGGATTTTTTCCCTCTAACCTCCACTATTCTCTTCGAGGGGAGAGAGAAAAAAAGCTCGTTTCCCTGTTCTTTGTCGTTCGAGGTTATTTCTTATGGATGATTTTTTTTTAATATTTTTTCTATCTTTAGGAGTCTCTCTCTCTCTCTCTCTCTCTCTCTCTCTCTCTCTTCTCTCTCTCTTCTCTTCTCTTCTCTCTTCTCTATATATTATATATATTATATATATATAGATAGATATATATATCTATATCTAGATATATATATCTATATATTCCTTATATATATATATATATATATATATATACACACACACACACACACACACACGAGTATGTGTGTGTGTGTATGTGTGTGTGTGTGTGTGTGGTATATGCATTCATTTCATAATATACTATTTCATATATGTTTAGAATCACCATGTAATCGCAAAATGACAACACACACTCTGTCACCAGATTAAAGGCACGTGACTCACACATTTTCTTCGCTCATGCTTCTCCTTCGTCATACGATTTCTTATTCTCTTCCCCTCCCATTTTTTCCGGTCCATGTTGTATCGCCGGCACGTTCCTGCTCATTGATTTGTAACAGTTTGTCTAGCTCAGGGGCATTGTCAGTATAAAAAAAATACATATCTACTATAATCTGGAAACTATATTTCAGGCATTGAGTACTCATTTGGAGAGCTCTCTTTTAAATGTTTTTAATATGTTATCTATGTTTTGTACGCATTCAAGTTAGCTTCATCTTCTTCCCAGTGATATCTGAGTGTAGAGATTCCTTAAAGATGTCTCAACGAAAACAATAGAATAGATGGTGCTTCCCTCATTCCCCTTTTCTTCCACATAACTACGGCACCTCGATCCACATGCCATAATCATTATCAATGTTGGACTATATCATTCAGGAGTGAGAAGGTTTCACGCCCACTTCTTCAAGGAGGAAAAAAAAAGAAAACTCTCTCTCTCTCTCTCTCTCTCTCTCTCTCTCTCTCTCTCTCTCTCTCTCTCTCTCTCTCTCTCTCTCTCTCTCTCACACACACACACACACACACACACACACACACACGTTTTGCGACGCACCTACCTCACACCACCTTTGCCACCACCCTAAGGCTGTGGTTCGGTCATTTTTTCTAACAGCCTGTTAGCAATGCTGACTGTGCAGAACTGTAAATAATAACTTTACAAGGATAACAGGGGAAGGGAATGCTTTAGTTCTTTCATGGTTATTTTTCTTAGTGGCACATATGTATTTTTTTTCTTTCCTATGGTTTTTGCGATTGGGGGTATAGCACTATAGCAGTAAGATACACTTCAAGAACTGAATCAGTAGTGCCCTCCTAAATCAATAACTCAAATTAGATTGAATGCAATATGGAAGTTATTCCATGTTTTGACAATTCTCTCTCTCTCTCTCTCTCTCTCTCTCTCTCTCTCTCTCTCTCTCTCTCTCTCTCTCTCTCTCTCTCTCTCTCTCTCTCTGCTGCGTTGCTAAAGCTAAAATTCATCGGAAAAAAAACTAATATATCTCACTCGTTTTTACATAGGCAGATCATTAGGACCAGGACGGCAAAAAATGGTGATGGTGACATGCCAGGTCGATAACTTAATGAAATAACATATAAATCATTATGAATAATCTGTTAATTGCCGTTTGATCAGTGGCACATAAATATATCTATAAAGAAAATACCTTTAAAAATGCCACTCTTTCCCTTCACTTCCCCCCCCACAAAAAAAAAAAAAAGGAAAAAATGAGGAGGAAAAAAACATTTTCTTCATTTTTTTCCCACTTTTTCCTCTCTACGCTGCATTAAAGAGCTTAAGCAGGAAGTGACACCAATAAAAACTGTATCTGAGTAGAACAAACCAGCAAGAACGTGATAATTAGACCGTCTTTTTGGTAGTCTGAAGAGGAAGGAGGTTGAGATAAACATATGGGTGACGATGGCCCTTGCCAAGTTTGAAGGAGGTGAAGTAAGTAGCTTTCCCTTTTTACTTTCTTACGTCCCTGTTGCAATGGTGCGTGAGGGAAAAGGGGAAAAGGGGTCAGTAAGTAGTAGGACTCCGTGGGAAGCGCCTGTGTGGTGGGTGGGTGAGCTGGTGGGGAACTTGTACGTGTTGTAAAGAAGTGAAATTGGTTATCGGTTTTGGGTAGTTTAGTGTGTGGTGACTGGGAGACTGCGAGGCGGTGGATGGCGGAGATGGAGGGGTCTCAGTAGTAATGGTTTGGGACAAGGTAGTAGTAGGTAGTGTGTAGTGACTGGAAGAATGGAAGGTTGTGTATGGTAGAGACGGATAGTACGAGTAGTAATAGTATAGGGTTGGCAGGTAGTAAGTAGATAGTATGTAATGACTGGGGGACTGTTAATTGGTGGACAGAATGAGTAGTAATGGTATGAGACAGGTAGTTTGTGGTAGGTAGAATGTAGTGACTGCAAGACTATTAAGTGGTGGATGGTGGAGAATCAACAATATAGAAATAGATAGTTTTAAATGGAATGTTGTGACTGAGAGACTTAAGTGGTGGATGGAATGAGTAATAAAGGTATGAGACAGGTAGTTTATGGTAAGTAGGGGAGTGATTTGGGGACTGGAAAGAGGTGAAAGGTAGAGATGGGAGGTAGGTAATATTTCGTGACTACAATACAAGGTTGTGGGTGGTAGAGATGAAGATTACGAATAATAGTAACTGTATGGCACAAGCATTTGACTAAAGTTGCAATAAGCTGTAACGGGAATGGTTTACTGAAAGATTTGATAGAGTAAGCCTGGAATCATGTGTTAGGGAGTGATAGGAATGATGCACCAACTGTGAGAATAATATATTAGACTGTGCTAGGAATGGTGCTTTAAATTGACGACGGTAGTGTAAATGGTGACAGAAATGGTGCACTCTGTTGGGAATTGTGTTTCATAAAGTGATAATAATGAGTCAGAGTGGAAATGGTAAGACAGATGGTAGTAATAGATAGTGCACTAAACTAGGGATAGTATATTAAATGGTGATAAAAATGAATTAAACAGGAACTGTAAGTTAGATTTCCACTGAAGTAGTAATTTTAGACAGGAATGATGACAGAAATAGCGAATCAAGCCTGGAATAGCGTATTAGGTGGTAATAGGAATGATATATGACAGTTAGGGCTAGCCAGGAATTGCAGTCTGGAATGGGAATGATAAATGATAGAAATATGTTGAAACGGGAATAAAGAAGTAAATAAATAGGAATCACACACCACTTTAGAAATAACGAAATAGGAATAGTTAGAAATAAAAGGAGTAAATAATAGAAATCACACACCGTTCTAGTAATAACAAAACAGGAATAGCTAGGAATGTGCCAAGCTGGAATTGGTCGGTGAGCAGCGATGGAAGGGAATGGAGTATAGGTCCCAGATGGCCGCCAGGGAGAGAGGGAGAGCGAGCTGGGAGAGTTGGGAGAGTGGAGTACGAAGCGATCTATCCAGCAGTAGTGGTCGAGTGTGACAGCGAAGAACCATCACTCTGTATGAATTTAGCCACGTAAGTTTAAATCGCGAGCTCACGAACGGCGAGGCGGGAAATTTTGTGAGGAACTCCTGAAGGTGTGAAAATGTTGTTACCTGTACTTTTCTGAACTATTTTTGTAATGTTAGTGGTTGTGAAGATTCAGACAAAGGAATAAGGTGTGAAAATGTTGTTATCGGTACTTTTCCGAACTGTTTTTTTAATGTTATTGGTTGTTGTTGTTGTGAAGATTCAGACAAAGGAATAAGGTGTGAAATGGAGTTACGTGTACTTTTCCGAACTTTTTTTTTAATGTTATTGGTTGTTGTTGTTGTGAAGATTCAGACAAAAGAAATAAGGTGTGGAAATGTTGTTACCGGTACTTTTCCGAACTATTTTTTTTTTTTTTTTAATGTTACTGGTTGTTGTTGTGAAGATTCAGACAAAGGAATAAGGTGTGAATTGGAGTTACGTGTACTTTTCGTGATTCTTTTTTCACTGTTTATGGTTGTTGCAAAGATTCAGACTCGGAGGAAAGTGTGAAATGATACTACTGGTACTTTTCTTTACTATTTTTACTGTTAAACCCCCTTCAGTGCATTTTCATATTTATTCTGCTTATTATTTTGGAGATTTTTAACAACTTCAGAAACTCATGTGGGGATTAAAATGGTTAAAACGCTGGCCAGTAATCTCCTTACCTCCAGAGACCCTCCTAATGACAATAAAATCGTCTATTCACACCCGAAACTCGTGGTAAAAATGTGTGCCAGTACCGAAGGGGTTAATGGTTGTGAATATCCAGACTAAGGATAAAGGTATAAAAATATTGGTACTAGTAATTTATTTCACTTTTTATGGGTAAATATTTGCATCAGCACTGAAAGGAGAGAAAATAAGGAAGATTATAGAGTTTTCAGGCTTTTACTGTTAATATTTGCCTTCTCGTAACATTGGGAATAGGACACAGGAAATAGATAAGAAAAATATATCTTTATTTTTCTATACTTCTATACTCGTTCTTTGCATGGAAACAGGAAACCGGGGAAGGAAAAAAGACTCTGAGAGAAAAGAAAGTTAATTCCGACATTTGAAGGCTCTTCAATGCTATGGATTTCCTCTTTTAACGCCCAAATTACTGTAAAATTCTATACAGAGAAAGAAAAGAGAGAAAATAAGACTAATTATGGCCATTCGAGGGTACAAGACCACCAAAGCACCTATATAAAGCCAACGCGGTAGAAACAGTGCACCAGTAAAAAGATTTAGCAGACTCCTGATTCCTGGTCTTATCTCCAGTATCCAATAAGGAGCATCTGTGTCTGCGTCTGTGTCTGTCGTCTATGTGTGCGTCTGTCCGAGTGCCGGGAATCCAGTCTCACTCGCCAGGGCCCTCTGCACCTCCTCCTTCCGGTGCTGTTAGCGGAGATCCTCGGGTGCAAAGCGGATTAGGAAGCCTTGGGACTCCGATCAAGTGAGGGAAGACCGGGAACAGAGCTCAGTCATAAGTTGCTTAATCAGTTAATCGCTTGCAGTCCTTTGTGAGCGATGGAGGCCTTGGGATGATGTATATTAGCACGCGGCGCCTTGATGAGGACGTGC
>CM035190.1:827466-840046 GCA_020233015.1 Callinectes sapidus | reverse complement strand
ATTATTATTATTGTTATTATTATTATTATTATTATTATTATTATTATTATTATTATTATTATTATTATTATTATTATTATTATCATTATTATTGCTATTATTATTATTATTATTATTATTATTATTATTATTATTATTGTCATTATTATTATCATCATTATTATTATCATCATCATTATTATTACTATTGTTATTATCACCGACATCACCAGTATCATAATCATCATTATTTATCTATTATTTTATTCATTATTCTTTAATGACTATCCAATTATTCTTGAAAACCCGGTACAGTCGGTTTCCCGGTGTTTTAAAAGGTTTTCCTTTTTCCGGTATTGCAATAATTTTATCAGTTAGTTTTGTATATCGATTGCTTCCTCTTTGTACTAAGAAAATTATAATGCCTCATCTTTCGACAAAGATGCCATCTGTGAAATTCGAACAAACTCTTGTCATATAATTGAATTTTCCAATACTTTCAAAAACTTCGCATTTATGGGGGGAAGGCAGCTCCACTCACATAGCCTTATTAAACAGGACGGCATCGAAAGCTTTTCGTCTCTCCTCCCCCTCTCTGACTGACTGTCTTCTGCCCCCCCCCCCCCCCCTCTCTCTCTCTTTCTCTCTCTCTCTCTCTCTCTCTCTCTCTCTCTCTCTCTCTCTCTCTCTCTCTCTCTCTCTCTGCCAAAATGTTGTACATCTTGCTATCTTCTATCGCTATTTCAATACTAACTGCTCTATTGATCTTGCTAACTAGCTACATGTCTCCTCCCTTCCTGCAGCCCCACTGCACTAAGTCCCGTCCAGACGAGGGGCAGCTGCCCGCCGTGCAAACACTGTTACCATAATCATACTAAGTAGCGGGAAGACGTTGAACTCCGTTCATCGGGCAAGGACTGGCGGGCGAACTCGTGTCCACACTAGGGGCAGTTGCCCGCCGGGCACTACCTGTTGATCGTATATTCCTCGCTTGTTTAGCAGGGTTACCAGATCGAACAAGGAGCGCATAGCAGACCGGGCACTCTAAGGGAGGCACCAGCCGATAGCACAACTATGGTTTTCTCGCGTCTGATGTCATGTTCGCCCTCACATTAAAACAATTGAAGCAGTATAATATCTGGTAACAGTGTTTGCACGGCGGGCAGCTGCCTCTTGTCTGCATAAGACTGTCTTCTTTCTTTCACCTCTATTCTGTCGAACTCCCTAACGCAAGAGTTAACCAATACCCTTAATCATTGATTCTTTTCTCTAGTATACTCTGGAACTCCCTTCCTGCTTCTATATTTCCAACTTCCTATGACTTGACTTTATTTACGAGGGAGATTTCAAGACATTTATCCCTGTCTTTCGGCAAACTCTTTGATTTAAGGGGACTGGCAAATTAGTGGGCTTTTTCATTTTCATCGTTTTCCCCCTCTTACCTCAAAAAACCCCGCTATATAGTCTTACATATAGATCATTCACATACCAAGAGTTTAGGGAAGCGATGTATTTCTAGGTTCATCAGCTTCAAATGTTTTTTTTTTTCTTTTCCACCAGATATCTCTCTTCTTGGCCATAGCTATGGTTCTTGCTGCCCTGATGGGGTCTGCCGAGGCCCATCCAGAGCCATGGGCATTGGCTGATCCCGACCCAGAGGCCTTGGCCAGCCCTGACCCTTTCAATTTCTGGCGCAGGCGAAACCGCCGCAAACAGTACCGCCCTTACTCGTACAAAATCCAATACTGGTAGATAGCCTGACACCTAATCTATCTGCTATCGCCTGGCGTCCGATATCAAGGAACTACCACTGCTGTGAACAGTTGATAACAGTCTCGGTAAGTTTAAAGGTGTTGTAAGGGTCACACCTTGTACCCATACCAAAATTATATACCATATGTAGTTAAGAGTGTGTTCTTTCTTTTTTATTTGGTGAATTTTGAACGGAAAGAGCAAGAACAATATATATTTTTCTCTTCATGGAACATCAACTTAGCATGGTGAAAAAGCTACCAAATCATATCCAATACTGTGATGAAAAACTGATACTTGAAAAAAAGATGTTCATGTCAAACCTGGCTCTTTAGAAAGATAACATTTTTATTATGATGTGATAGAGCGTCCTCAATCTCTGCACTACCCACCCCAGATGCTTCAGGTTCCTTGGAGATGACATTGATATTGTACAGTGAGGTAGTAAGATATGAATATTGTCACCCTTATGACTTGTTTCGTTTAGTATGGATCTTTTTCTGTGATAACCTTCATTAAATTTTATCCTATAATTTTGCAGTTACTACATTCTTTCTTATATATCAACAACAGTGTTGCAGGAAGATGGCTGGAAGAATAAATCGTCTGTTTTATTAAATTCTTTTCCCAACATATGTTCCATCTTTATAAGAATATGGCAACACTAGTAGAGGCGCATTATAGCAGCAACACAGACCAAATTGTTTCCAGCGAAGTATTGTAGAAATGGCAGAATAATCTGTACACAATGTCTCAATAAAGGAAAACGTATGAAACTGTTCTATGCACTTAATGCAGTGTTTTTCTTTTCATTTCCCCCAATTATAAAATTTATTTTATTGTCTCTGATTGGATGAATTCCTTGTTCCAAAAAGAATCGCTGTCTTTTTCTGTCTTTTATAAAATTCACCTGAGGTAAGATCACACTTAGTTGCTTTTTTTTCTGGCATCAACAGTCAATAGATTTACATATGCGAGTTGAACAATCGATAGGTATTCAATTCCTGAGGACGTAAAATACTATCGGTTTAATGATATCACTTTTCCGGAGCCTCTGAATTTCCATTGATTTTAAAAAATTTTGAACAGAACCAGCAAAGGAAGCCTTTGCCATTCTTTCATAATGATTCCCTCAGCTCATTGACGCTTTTCCTTGATTCTACTGATGATGACGCTCCTAACACTATAGTGACAAGCTTTTAGCAAACACTGTTCCTTTAAACAAGTCTATCTTATCCAAAATACTTCTACAGGTAATAAACTGTACAAGTCAAGTAGCTATTTCTCGCCTTCGCTGAACTCCTGTCGTCCTCCCTTTCGTTATTACAAGCCCCCCCCCTCCCCCCTCTCCTCTCTCTCTCTCTCTCTCTCTCTCTCTCTCTCTCTCTCTCTCTCTCTCTCTCTCTCTCTCTCTCCACTAAGGATAAAATTGGCTGGAGTCTATTCACCTACCGCTCTAAAGAGTGTTGTTGGCAAGACGCTGACTGTTATAGGAGATGCGACAGTGTGGTGTATCTGTTTGGGAGGATCATCGTAGGGAAGACAAAACTATTTCAATGTAGTCATTTTCTTTTGTATTTGTATACAAATTTTCTATGATATTGAATAATACCGTATTTGTTTTTTTACGAGCAGAAATTATTGCAAAAGATTTTGATTGACAATTTTATATAATCAGCGTTCATCTCTTAAGAAAGTGTGTTCGTGGTGCACTTTGTACGAAGTATCTACCCTGCGCAAATAATGGTCCAGTGTTTACTCACGAGTTGCAACTCATGCTGACATACATTCCACCACAGCAGTTTCCATTATATGCAAGACATGGATAATTTTATTGTATCCTGAAATGACGTGTTTAGGTACATCATTTCAGTGAGATAAGTATAGATCCCAGAGAAGCAAATTGTTTGTATAAAAATGGAATTCATACAAAACTAACAGACAGGATAGTGAGTGGATAGTTATGAAACTGTTTTCCACTGGTCGATACTCGCTGGCTACCCAACCCTGGTCCTATACATGTATATATACAAAGGTATCACAGATTGCCTTACTCACAACATCGTCTGTCCTGGTCTCCTTGTCCTTTGTCTCGTAAAACGAGTTGAGATGAAGTTGGTAAGTTTTTTCTTTTATTCATTAAAAGCTTCGACACAAACACACACACACACACACACACACACACACACACACACACACACACACACACACACACGCTTACCTATAGTTCAGAAGAAAATTTTAAGGTGCATTTTCCTTATGAACAACATTTGTGTGGTGGGGGGGGGGATGGGTCAGTGTGGGTTTGGGGGGGGGGGTGCGCTGTGGTTACCGGCTTTGATTGTTTCTGCATGTGTATGTTAACTGATGTGTATAAATATATGTGTTCATATTCTAAGGGATGTATGTTTATTTATGAGTATGTGTATGAAAATAAATGCTGCCGTATGCAACGAATGTATGCGTGAGTGCTTATGAAGGTATCTTGCATTTACGTTGGTATCTTGTTGTAAGTTGCATGCTTATATATACGTTGGCATGAAAATAAGTATGACATCACAGTGATCCCCTAAACACGAGTGTGTTATAAGATGTGTATTTCACATCAAAATAATTTATAGTTGTTGTTGGCTTAAACTTTGAAATGGAGCCTCGGTTCACCAGAATGTGCCATCTGTGCTTACATGTGCTGCGTGATTATTGCACAGTACATAAGGCAATAAAATACACACACACATACACACACACACTGTAAATCTGTACACATACTGTCAACACAAGTGATGAAGGAGCTAATAATCAACAATCATATTTTAAAGTCCAATGTTTTGTAATGATCATAATAAATACAAGTTATTCGTAACAAAAACACGAGTTTCAACATTTTGAATTAAACTAAACTGAAACTATTATTATTTCATTTCAGCATTTCGTGATTCTTGCCGTGCTGGTGATGATGGCTGCCGTTTTCTCAGTTCATGGCCTGCCTGAGCCGAGAGCAGAACCTAATCCTGATCCCAATCCTATGGCTAGTCCAGTTGCTGACCCTGTAGCTGGTCCTGGTCCATATGCTGATCCTGAAGCCAGCCCTTGGAAGAAGAGGCGTTATGGAGGAGGTCGCAGACGCTGCTGTCATGGCTAGATATTGACAGGTCTTTTACAGACTGATATCATGTATTACCACGATAATGATGACCGATATAAAATACTTAGACAATAAATTCATTCTTTGTACTACGATCTTGTGTGTACCTGGAACAAATATAATGAATATACGAAAAAAAGTCTCTGAATAGCATGCTGCGTGCCGTGACATGACGTGGCATATGACTGAAATCATGCCACAAAATATCAATGCATGGTATAACAAGAGTTTCCGCGGATACTGATATACAAGCGAAAGTGTCAACCATAAGGAGAGGATAGATGTCTTGAGACCTCCCTTTCGAAACAGTGCAAATCATAGGAAGGTAGGTATACGGAAGCAGGCAAGGAGTTCAGGCATTTCTGTATGTTCCTGTCTCTAAGGACTTAATTAATGGAGTGAAAAAGCTACTACGTGATTGTTATTTCACCCTAAAGAAACTCCTGAGCCCGTTATAGAAACACAACACAGAGAGAGAGAGAGAGAGAGAGAGAGAGAGAGAGAGAGAGAGAGAGGAGGGGGGGCGGATAGCTTCCCTTCTGGCTGGCGGAGTGGTAGGAAGTGATCGATGGATAGCCACTGTTACTCTGATCGTGTGAACTCATGAGTCATCCATAGACTTAACAACGTCATGGAATACTAAAAAATGCAAATATAATGAAAAGTAAACATACATCACATTAAGTTTCTTTTTAGCATCAGAGTGTATGATCATAAGCTTTGGCATACAATTTTGAAGTAGGAAAAATTCGACATGAAACGTGTCCTAGCATGAGGTGCAGGCCCGGAAATACCCGGGAAAACCAGCGCTTAAACGCTCAGGATAAAAACGGTCAGACCACAGCACGGACGTGGGAAGCATGAATATGAAAGCCCTCGAGTTCAAAGAACCATACTTTTTGCTTTTAGGACACTTGCTATACACGAAATATTGACACCGTCAGTGGCTCACACATACACAATAACAATGAAAAATAAATGCCGAGTTAAAATAAAGCAGTAAGTTTGTTACCATTAGACAAGTATCTTCATCAGCACCATGTGGCGAAATAAACAATTGCACATACGTCTGGCAGTTATGTCGATGTGTTACTGGTTCCACATCCCCCCCTTCCCCCCCCCCCCCCTCTCTCTCTCTCTCTCTCTCTCTCTCTCTCTCTCTCTCTCTCTCTCTCTCTCATGTATAAGGTTCATGGTAAAAAATATTTTTTGTTGATGTAATTATCTTGAATATTAGAAGATAACCTCCGTTATTAGAGGCAGGAGTTTTTTTTTTTTTTTCAAAATGTTTCGTTCTTCTATCAGTAGGCTCTCTTAGACGCGAATGAGTACTGCATAGCAAATACAATAACAAGATATCAAGGTGTCCATGTCCGTAACGCAGCTGAAATGAAAGCTGGTTAAAGTAAAGTAAAGTAGTCCAACAAGTGTTACATTAAATGTCAAAAATAATGATATATGTATAAAAATGCACCTCAAATTGTCTGGAAGAAAGGCTTTGGTATGGAAATGGATAGAAAATTATGGCAAGATGGAACAATTAGTGGTATCTCGATACCTGCCGTTGTCCACACAATCGCTTATAAACGAGGCAGTGCACCTATGTACCACACACGTGTACTCTTCTTTTCCAGAATTGAAGTCATCATGAAGCTGGTAGGTTGGGACGCTTTTTGATAAACACATTTTGTTATTGTTATCTAACGTCTTAACCATACACAATTTTCAGACCAATCAGTCAGTTACACACACACACACACACACACTACTGTACTATAAGGCAAATTAATACAGGTATGTTATTATCTTGTAGAATGTGAAAAGATAAAACGCTAAATAACAATAGAAAAGTCACAATCAACGATTATTGTAATTCTACAAGTATAGGAGATTGCATTTTCTTTATAACTTAGAATTATCTCATTATCTTTCAATAAAGTAATTTAGGGGGGCCCATATCAGGTAAGATATTGTATGATATTGTAGGTCATACAATCCACATACATAGCGTTTGTAAGTTTCAAGATGCGTTTACGTATGTTGCCTAATATCATAATGTAATAATCAAGCAGCTTTCTATCTTATAATTCTTGGCTTTAACTCGCGCTACAGTCATTGTAACTCTGCTCATGTTGATGTAAACTATATGTCGGTATTGTGGGCAAGGTGTTACTGCTGTAGGATCTACGTGTACTTGGATCATATTGTACTGTGACTGGCTCAGGGTAACACCGCAAACGCCACGTCTAGTAACAATTTATTGAGAGTTTAAACGCGTAAATCATTATAGGCCTCAGCAAACATATCCATTATCAAGACACAACCTGAACCCTATCTAACAAATTAACTTTAATCATAGTAAGTATCCAAAACTCCTGTAAAAATCAATAGGTCAATGCACTTTCCACCCTTGTTTAAAGTAATACACATATGAAGAAAACTACACAAACGCTAATCATTACTCACTTCATTGGCGCCACTCCGTAAGTCCGGCACACTGCACCTAGAGCTCAGTAATCAGTAAGAGACACACTCAACCATACACCAAGCGCCGTTGCCTGATGTAAAACTGTGTCCAATACTCTAACCGGCGCGTACCCGTACCAACGCTGCCGCTATGGATAGTGGCCACCAGGACAAGGGATAATGGAGGTCAGTAAACAATGTCCATCAAACTCTAATCATAGTACGTATCCAGAACACATTTAAAACCTCAATAGATCAATACATTTTCTATCCTTCTTCAAATAATGCACAACTATGAACAAAACCTAAACAAACACTTATCACTACTCTGTGTCAAATACATTATTAGCGAGCACGTGTCACTACTAACACTGGCCGCTGTGAGCTGTGTCCTCCTGAACAAGGGTTAACTGCGGTCCATTGCCTACTACGCGCCGTCCACCCAACTTCTACGTCACTACCTGAGACAATGACACAAATCAAAACGATTCGAAACTTCTACACGAAACAATAAAAACCTTAACTTCTACTAAACAGTACAAATAATAAACACGTGATTTTCTCACATATACAGAATCCAAGAACTCCAAGATCATTATAATCAGCATTATAATATGATACTTTTTTAATAAATCATAAATGCTACTAACAATACACACGTGAATCTCACACATTATTTCTCAAACACATGAACTAAGAACCCCAAATTGGATTTCATCTTGTTCTTTCACTGATAACAATAGAACTAACCTATGCAGTAAACAAGTCATTTATCATTTTATGATACACCTACAACTGTGAATGCTTGATATTTGTATCTTTAATAACAAACGATGAAGTATGGTACCGTGAGGTTAATACCTGCACACTGTGACTCGAACAGACATAATCTTAACTAACTTCAAGCATGATAGGGTTGGCAACAGCTTGTGGGTCTCATTAGAAGCTTTACAATTCGGAGAGGGCACCTCAGGAGCTACAAGACAAACACCCCACTTTAAAGCGACGCAACATATAGAAAAAGCTTACTTTTAGTGTTGTCAAATATTACATTAGTATAACATTATCATATCGAAGAGCAAGGTTTGATAGATGAGGTTTATGAAATATATGAGAATATACAATCATGACGGACGCTGTAGAACTTGTTATCTAACGCTTACATGATATTAACAAACCCATAAATAAATAATTCAGTAAATATATTAAAATATAATTGGGTCTTTATTTCATTTCAATTATTCATTTATCTTTTCCCATTCGCCAAAACCTCTTTTACATACAAGTAAAATGATTAAGAGAACAGTAAATAGAACTTAAGAATAATAAGCTCGTGTCCTTTGCGCAAACTAAAAAGTAAATTATGAACTGCATGCAGTAGAGAGATGTATAATGTGTTCAGAATATTAACTACCTATCATTTCACACACACACACACACACACACACACACACACACACACACACACACACACACACACACACACACACACACACACATCTTGCAGCTCATAATTTAGTTTCTAACTTGTGCAAAGGACAGCTCTTAATTGCAAGGAGACGAGCTCATTATCGTTCATTATGTATATGAGATGGAAATAATTCTGTGTTTACCTTGCAGATTCTTATGGTCATGAGTTTGGTGCTGGTTGTGGTAGCCCTGGTGGGGGTCACCTCGGCGTTCCCGAACCCTCTACCAGATGCTTTGGCTGACCCTGAAGCTGAGGCGTATCCTGATCCATTCTTCCTCTTCCACAAAAGAATTTATCGCCCGTTTTATCGTCCTCGCTTCCGTTTCTACCACTGATAACTCAATAGCACTCTGTTGAAGAAAATACAAAGTGAACCAGCTGTCTTAACTTCGAGAATATCATGAATAGATTATTACATGTTTAATGTACGCACACACACACACACACACACACACACACACACACACACACACACACACACACACATGGGCATAAATATGAGAAGTGCAATGTTTCTATGCGTGTTTTAACACAGCATGCAAATATAGAAAAATATATAATTATTTGAAAGGGTTGTTTTATTTCCCTACCATTGATCACTAATAACTTGAATGAAGTGATGGGATATACACTTAAGTGTCACAATATGTAACACATCAATCTGTCCCTGCTGTCCAGTACGTAGATAATAATGCAAACTGATGCAACAAAAGATACAGGTGATAAAGAAAAAATATATAAGTCCACATTTTTGTGTATAAATATATTTTCATTGAGGAAACATAATTAGAAACAAGAGTGACATTGAATAACCTTATACGGTGGCGGCTTTTGTTCTGTTACATGCAAGAATGATTTTAATATGAATTAATGTCATCTGTTTAGAATGGAACCAGAGAGAGAGAGAGAGAGAGAGAGAGAGAGAGAGAGAGAGAGAGAGAGAGAGAGAGAGAGAGAGAGAGAGAGAGAGAGAGAGAGAGAGAGACTTTTACTAATTCCTGTGTAATTTCAACGCGAACTATTGACATGTTTTGGGTTTCAAGTATGGCAGTTACCATGACGACCAAAAAAAGAAAAGAAAAAATTTCTGATAATTTACTTTGAAATTCCAAATATACAAAAGCTGTTCCTTTAATGGATTATGAATATTTATCGGGATACGATATACCCCTGGACCTGTTGTATTAACAAAGATTCTTAAGCATGGAAATTTGTCTCAGACCAACTCTTACTCTTGAAGTTCTGATTAACTTTTTGAGATGGGTTTAGAGTTGATTTTGTATTTGAGACACATCCAGAGGTGACTTTATAGACTGAGTTCTTATTCTCACATATGATTTCTATTGTTCATCTTGTTATTTTCGACATTCTTGTTGTTTTATTATAATTATAATTATCTTTATTATTATTATTATTATTATTATTATTATTATTATTATTATTATTATTACTACTACTACTACTACTACTACTACTACTACTACTACTACTACTACTATTATCATTGTTATTATTATTATCATTATTATTATTATTATTATTATTATTATTATTATTATTATTATTATTATTATTATTACCATTATTATTGTTGTTGTTGTTGTTATTATTATCAGTATTATTTGGGGAATTTACCCCACGATGATTTCCTGCCAAATATCATCATTATTAATGCAAATATCAAGGTATGTACACATTCCTATTGTTAAATGAGTTAATTAGTTTATGAAATAATATTCATACAAAATAAGGTGTAAAATATAAGTTAGGTAGTATCTTGAAATAATTCATTAGTTGAACGACAAAGGTTCAGCAGTTTACAAAATTTCGAACTCAATTTTGTCTTGTTCGAGGAGTCGAGACAAACCTGGACAGAGCCAGGAATGACCGGTGAGAGAAGGCGTTGCTACCGGACCCTCAGACTGTTTACATATTACCTTATGTCAGGAAACACGCGGTCATATTGTCCCGAGAGTGAATATCACGAAGACGGTGACCAAGACACGTCAGTATTACAAGTTGGACAGACAGCCAGAGCCCCGCATACCTAAGTTCAGTACCGGTAGTGTTACCCTGGCCAAAGGTAGGATAGGCTTACACTTAGGTCGGCGTTACTGCGTGTGATAACAAAATAACAAACGTAAGTAGATTTATCTTAAATTCTTTACGTATCCTGATACCATGATATGAAGTGAAATAAATGGTATTCTGGTAAATATTTACAACACATTCATAGTTTGTTACAGTATGTTTAAAGCACCAATTATGTGCCTGCTTCAACAGTGATTAGACTACCTTATTATTCACTCATTACCTGATTAAATAGGAATGAAGAGTGTATCAAGTCGAGATGGATTTGTAGTTGTGGGAATTTTGATCACACGAAGAACGACAATGGACACTCGTAATTAAATTTCTCACAGTAATTATTACTATTGTTTTTGTTGTTATTATTCTTGTTGGTGTTATTATAATAATTATTATTATTTTATCAATAACTATTATCTTATCATCATCATCATTATCATCATCATCATTATTAATTATTATTATTATAATTACTATTATTCTTATTACTATTATTGTTATTATTGTTACTATTATCATTTATAATTATTCCTATCATTATTATTATCATTATCATTATTATCATTATTATTATTATTATTATTATTATTATTATTATTATTATTATTATTGTTATTGTTGTTATTATTCATTATTATAATCATTATTATCATTATTATTATTATTATTATCATTATTATTATTATTGCTATTACTACTACTACTACTACTACTACTACTACTACTACTACTACTACTACTACTACTATCATTATCATCATTACCATTAACAGCTAATGGAATTCCTTTTTATTTGGCTTTTACAATTACCAACGAGGGACATAAAACAAAAGTATATTATTAGTTAAATGAGAGAACAATTCGTTAGTGTTCCTTGAAGTTTCATATGAGTCTTTACCATTATCTGCTCAGCTTATTTTCTTTCTCTTTCTTTCTTTCATTTTTTTTATTTGGTTATTGTAAAGAAACTTGTGAACCGTACTGGAGAAAGTCACCTTTCACATTGTGCCGAATTCAAACATTCAACACACGGTTCAATACTTGGAAGGGTAACAACAAGGAGATTCTAGCAAGTGGACAGTGACGGTAGTACAATGCCTTCTTCATTGTAGTCAGATAGTGTCATCAGATATCATATTCGACCCACTCCCATTGCATCTGTAATATAAGGTAATTTAACTTTTAAGACACTTTCAGTTGTTACTTGTGCGATAAATGTGGAAAGTCCTTGTCATTGGTGGCATCAGTCAGTGTAGAAAGTCTACATATAGCAGGAACTGCATACTGATGGCGGGGATGGAGAGAAGAGGGTCGGAGAAGAAAGCCGAATACCATAACAATTGCATACACAAAACTGCTTTCACATTTACCTGTAATTGTTGTTTTCTCATAACGAATAACGTCGTTTTCCAGCATTTTTTTTGTCATTCCTTGCTTTAATGAATAAAATGGAACATTTCGCTTTACCATATTTGAAAGTCTTTGAGTACTCCCTTGCCGGGACACCAACACACCTTTGTAGGATACATCTTTCCTGTTTCCTCTATTAGATGGAAAAAAGTATTTTCGTAAGCTACATCCCCTCACAACACTGTACACTACATCTCCTCCTAGCTATGCTACTTTCAAACAATGACACAACAACAATGTTAGGTTAAACCTAAATATATCCTCAAATA
>CM035190.1:723986-761731 GCA_020233015.1 Callinectes sapidus | reverse complement strand
AGAGAGCGCATGCATGTATGTTAGCTTTCGTAAGAGTCAGCCACGATGATACGGGATGGTAACCATAGTAGTTTTCTGTTATTGGGCAATGCATAATTCCACTTGAAGACAAACAGTACAGCTGCACGCGACGAAAGATCACGGAGGCAGATAACGTGCACCATTAATGCATACTTTACTGTGAATGCCCTGCACGACCAACTCACACGTCATACCGCCCCTCTAGGTGTGTTGGTAACCAGAATGGGTGTCAGTGACCAGGCGAGGACAGTGTCACACTCTCTTGATGCTCTGAAGGAGACAACACTCGCGGGCTCAACCATACTCGTCCACCATGCCCTCGGTAAAGTAGTTTTATGAAGTGCTTTGTTCATTTGGGCATAGCAGCTTGAACACTTAAAAGTTATGAAATGCTGGAATACATTATATATCTATCATATATCATTATACGTGACAATCTATATACGTTGTACTTCTACTTATCATTCCTATCCATAAATCTGTCTGATCACTTCTTAGCACTGACGACCCTGCAATATCTGCCTGCTATGAAGCTTTTACTAGGTTCTATAGATAATGGTCGTTGTTTGGTTCTTATATGGAAATCTAATACAAAAAGTAACGATATAGGAGAAGTACCGATGTGTCTGTTCTTTTAGTTCGCTCATATTATCAAAGAACAGACTTCCATATTTCTGCTTCATACTTACTGTAGAGTTATGCTGTGCCTAAGTTTACTGCATGGAGCCATAATGAAGCATTAGTCTAATCATGACTCCTGGTGTCTTATCCTCACTTTTAATTTATTCCTTTCAGAACTATATAGTATGTTTGATCTTTGACACTTAGATTTTTCGACAGGAAAGTCCGACTTAGCATTTCTCGTTGACGCTGTTAGGAAGAAAGCATCCAATCTGAAAGTGTTCAAACACCAAGAGTGGCGCCGCGTGTTCTGGTCTCACGGTGCAGGGAATCAGCGTGGTCTGGGGAATCCAGACAACATTGTCTTATTAGGAATCGTTGATTTTATGTACATGAGGCAGTTGATATGCAAAGTGCAGGTTTTCGTGATATATATCTGGCTTGAGTCATTTGATACACGGATACCAAATTCAAAGGTTATTTGATGTTACGTTTATTACATACTATTTACACTGATGAATTATTCCATTATTAGTATTCACTAGAAGCAGATACTCATGTTCTTTTTGAACGGTGGGTAATAATGTATATACCTACTTAATCTATGTATATTATGTATCCTAGAGTCCACGTTGTCTTCTATGAAAATTGCTCTTGTAATGCATCTGAAGAAAGAGTGTTGTTCACTTAGAAATGAAATCAGATAAACAACTCTGGTTTCGTTTAGTTCGACCAGATCTCTTGGAAGTAATTGATATTATTCATGATATTATGTCTTTCGTCCTCTTCCCTATTATTCGTGTGTGGATCTTTCAAGGCAAATGGGTGACAGAATCTTCACTGGTAGGATTCAGCTCATCAGCGTGATGTGATAGAGTTACGAATGTTTATGTAGACTCCTCTGACATTACGTAAAACAAATATTTAGAAAATCAGATTCTAAGGTAGAGATAACTTAAGATATGTAGAATAAAATGCCCAATGCTAATACATATTTTGTTCTCTTATGACATCATTCTTATATACATATATTACATATATAGATTACATACATATATTCGCATAAAACCCCAATAAAGAATGACGAAGAGAACCACCAAATCATGTTTTTTTCTCCTAATTTCTAAAACAGAATGGCTGAGGGGGAGGGACTTCTTGATTGGACATACTCTATATGGTAAGGTTTCATGTTCCTGGTTATCCCCACCAATGTCCGTGTTAAGTATCTTACTTGTGTTAACAGACTGCTTGCAGGGATACAGTACGTGTTTCTCAAGGTGAGTATGGCAACGGAGACCATTACCCAATTGCTATTTCACTGATTATAAGAGACAGTATTTGTTTGCTTATTTGCTCAATTTAACATCACTATTGTGATATCATTATACAAGTTGATTATCCATCTTTTCTACTTAATTCTATTCTACTCTTTATTGATAGTTTCATGTAGTCGGTATTGATTGTCATCTTCATCCTGCATTCCAGATAATTTTGCATTGAATAGATTTAGTTTCATTCCTTTTAGGTCATCGCTGTAAACACGAGAGAGTGGCGAGTAATGGGATAAGGCAGGCAGGCGGTCTTTGTCTCAAGGGATAAGGGGCGGCTCTCCACACTACCACTGCGAAACAGAAAGTCAACGACGCGCGGTGTAAACATAAACAAGAAGAGGCTGAGAGTGACGCTCCAAGCCAGGCAGTGACTCTCATGCAGATAGGAATGTATATTGGAGGGAGTGATTTGTTAAGGTGAGTCAAGACAAGGTGTGCTTGTTCTTGTTGACATCATATTGAACCACATGCGTTGTCTTTGTCTTTGAATGAGACAAAACTTGGTGCAGTCAAGAAGTCAGGATTCAAATGTAGGAATTCACCCAAAGTATCAGGAAAGACGCATAAATTTGAAACTAGCCCAACCAACATCGATCAAAGTGAGTTAGGAATGGGGAACCTTGCCATATTTAGCGAATGTGAATCAAGTATCAACCTAAAATGTATCTCAAAACAACCTATACATAGTGTAAATAGAAGAGGCAGGAGGTCAAAGGAAAACTTTTTAATTTACGTGAAAATACAATCTCATTAATTTACCTTTAGGAAATTATCTCATGAAATTGACAAAGGAAAGCAATGCCAGTAGTACTAAGGAGCGACACTAAGTAGATAAAAATATATCTTTGGACATGTATTCAGACCAACTGTGTATCAGAAATAAGTTACCAGAGTTCAAACACTTGCCAGATATGATTTTCTTGGTGGAAAGCTGGTATCATCCTGAAAACATAAGTATGAAACTGAACTATATAGTGATATTCTTCAGCTGTATGACATGGAGAGGAAAGATAATACAGATGACATCAGAGAAGATGGACATTTTCAATTGTGATGAACTAAATGATTCTACAAGAAATGTAAAGGAATGCCACTTTTTATTGGTTGAGAAAGGAGAAAATCCCAAAATTTCCACAACCAGTTTGTACAGAAAAGGAAACTTCACAGAAAAAAATTATAGAAATTTATTGATGGTTTTGAATAAAGTCGTTGACATTCAAAATGAAGTCATAATGATGGGTGACTTCAATTTTCCAAGTATTAGTTGGATGACACACAGTACATCACTTTCGGAAAATTCAGAGGAGCAACAGTTCCTGGACAGTCCAAGGAATAACTTTAATGTGACACATCAAAGAAATCAACAGAGGCAGAGGCAACCATACACCAAGTACTTTAGATCTTATTGTATAACAAATGATGATTAATAATATTGATCAGTTAGAAGTTCTACAGCTGCTGGGAAAAAGTAACCACAGTGTTATTAAATTTAGGTACATTCACCAGTCTCAGCCTACACAGGAATTAAAAGAGGAGAGATTAAACTCTTTCAAAGGTGACTACCAAAACTTTAAAAATGATCTCAAACTGATAGACTGGAGAGTAGAAATGCAAGGAAGGACATTAATAAGGTGAGTGGATTTATTGAAGGAACACTAAAGAAGGGTTACAAAGATTTATAGCCAGCAATATAGTATATTATAGCTCGAGGAACAAGTGCACAAAAGAAATAAGGCAAACCAGAAAAAAATGTATGAAATAAAGCTCTTTACAGAAATAAGAACTAATCCCAAAGCACTCCATAGATACATGAACAGTTACAAAAGAATACAAGAACATGTAAGTAAGCTATTGACCATAGAAGGAATGGTGAAGGAAGTACACTGAAAACTGCAAATGTTTTAAATGAGCTTTTCTAATCTGTATTCATATTGGTAAATGACGACATTGAATTTATTGCCAATGACTTCTACCAACAAAATTATGATGACCAGGGCCCATTTTACGTATCACTCATAAAATTGTGTGCAGGTATTAACAAATATCCAAGTTTAACAGGAGACAGTCAAACACAAGCTTGAAACAATGAATAAATTTAAGGGTTCAAGCCCAGACAGCATACATCCTAAAGTCCTACAGGAACTGGCAGAAAAGCTGGCTGAACCATTGATTCAAACAGCAAATGTGCCATAAGCTTGGAAGAGTGCAGCTGTCACCCCAGTCTACAAAGGTGGAAATAGATTACAGCCAAGCAACTACAGACCAGTGAGTTAACTAATATCATTTTCAAACTCCTTGAAGGAATTATAAGAGATGTAATTGTGAATGAGTTAGAAGGCTTCAGGCTTTGCAAAGGCTTTTGATACAGTTCTCCATAATAGACTTATATGCAAGATTAGGAGAAGAATATTAGAGGAAATATTCCCAAATGGATTGAGGGTTTTGTTTCACAATGCAGCCAGAAAGTAAAAGTAAATGGTGTGTAGTCTGAGTGTAATAGTAAGCAGTGGTGTGCCTCAGGGCTTTGTGCTTAGTCCTCTGTTGTTCATCATATACATAGATGACCTACCATGCAAAATTACATCTTCATGCCAAATTTTTGCTGATCACACAAAAATTTATGGTTCTGTATCCTCCTCAACACATTGAAATATACAAGATATCAACCATATGAGAGAGTGTTCTGAGACAGCTGCTAAGATTCAACACAACCAAATGTAAAGTCACGCATGTTGGCACCAATAACTAGATAAGGCAATCTAACATGAATGAGACATAACTGGCTGTCATGGAAAAGATTAAAAAATCTTGTGGTAATAATAAACAATGGTTTGAAATTTGATGAACATATCTCTAAAATTGTGTCAAAGGCCAACAAAATGTTGGGTTTTATGGGGAGGACTTTCCATCACTTTACCAAGGAGAGCTTCTATATGGTCTACAGGAAGTATGGATATCCACAACTGGTGTATGCCATGCCCGCCTGGTCATCTTAAACGAAAGGAAATAAAAACAAAATTTAAGAAGTACTAAGGAGGAGAACAAAATTGGTACCATCAGTAAAGCATTTACATCATAAGAAATCCCTCAAGCAACTGGGTTTATCTGAATTGGAACACAAATGAATGAGAGAAGACTTAATTCAGGCATTCAAAATTCTACAAGACTTGGAAAATATAAATGAAAACAACTTTTTTCAAATCAGCAGAATCTTAATGTAAGAAGGCACTATAAACACGTGTACAAAGCATGCTGCAATAGGACACAGACCAAAAACAGTTTTTAACATGCTAGCTGCAACATACGTATGGAAGGTATGTCGCAGCAAATAGCTGCACATACCTTCTAGAATGCATTAGTTATTTTGAATTAAGTGCAACATCTCTGGTGCTCATTTTTACATGGTGATGTTTGGCAGTTCATCGGTTGCCCATCTGCACCTATTTCACTAGTCTTTAGTTTGTCTCTCTCTGTCGGCAGTGAGGGTAGACGTGATTTATCGGCCATGAGGGCCAAAATGTGCTGCTTCCATGCAAACTTTGAATCATTGCTATAGCTAGATGAAGTTAAATATTGCTTTATGTTTAGATATATATGCACACACATACACTATATGTGTGTGTGTATTTACCAAAGCCTGATCACAAGCTAACCTGCAGCCACCAGCTGTTACCCTCTCAGTGCAAGCTCAGAGCCCTGAGCTCATATTGAAATAATGATTATTAGAAATGCACATTTCAAGGAATATCAATATAATTGTCTAATAGAGACACCTTTTTTTGCCATGCTATCAGACACTAATGCTTACTTTTTCTTAAAACTTTACTAATTTTCAACAGCCTGATGGTGTGATGTTGGAAAGTTGCTTAATACAAAGAAAGTAAGCATAGCAGCAGGAGGTGCAACCTGAGGATATCTTGATGCATAGTAAGTGCCTCATTATTTTGTTTTAGAAAATAGAATAGCATTAGCCACTGTATATATTAATATTTTGGCCATTAGCTTTACATGATGATTCAGTGTAGAGGTCTGAGGTTGATGTACAGCATGTGTTGATTTAATTTCATAGGATTGCTAGTTTGTCTCATTGAATTCTATGCTCAGTTAAGTGGAATGTAAGTGTTATGGCCTTTTTAATACGTTCAGTGCAGTTGGCAGCGCAGCTGACTGGCTTCCCTTGTAGAAATAAGAACTCTTGTTATGCCAATGTGGTGCAAACCATACTTTGAGATGCCTGTAGTCTGTTGGAAAAATAAAACTTTATGAACACTGGTGGGTCATATTGTACTAGGATTAAAGTATAAACCACCATTGCAGTGTGACCCAGTAGAGGGCATAAACTTCTTGCATCCACGGGTGTATCGCATCACATTAAGAGTAAAATTATTGTTTTGTTTGATATGTATGATTTAGGTTTCTTAAATTTTGAGCTAAACTCTTGAGTATTTACTGATAAATGTTAAATAAAACTTCTCTACATTATTCATCATTATTCATATTGTTGACTTTGATGTGTTTCACAACTGAGTTGGCAAAGTAAACCCTTATTTTCCTCAGATTTGAAATTATAGGGATTTGGTGGGTCATATCACAGGGAGGTACAGTACACACACCATGACCCACTGGTTATTCATATCACACTGAATGTGTTAAGATAACTTGGGAATATCAAGAAATGTATCTAAAGATAAGATAAGATAGACCATAGAAGGCACATTTCCAGGGACTGAACTTCTGTCAAGGTTCTTGCAATAAATGCTAGTCTGACTATTACCAGCTTTAGCTGCAGTTGTCAGATTCACCTAATATCATCATATTTCGCAGAAAAGTTGCTCTAATGCGTATTTTATATTTATTAATATTTCACTATCCGCTACTACTAATTGATTAAAGTATGTATTTCAAAATATGTATCTATGACATCAACACCATAACAGTAAAAATAAAGTTATATGCATTATTATGTGTGTTAGGGTTGTTATATTAAAATTTCTAAAAATTTGAGAATTTTGTGTACCAGTTGACTACATTTTGCTCTATACTGTATGTAAATTGGTCATATGAACTCAAGTATCCATCAAGGAATAACATTGTAAAATAGCTATGGAAAATACTGGAAGGAAGAAAAACATAGGAAATCAATAGGTATGTCTTAATATAGTGTTTTGAGACCACTATGTATTCTGTCCCACTAGATGATGCTGACTAAATTCTGAATGAAACCAACTGGTGAACTCTGAAACACAACAGTCTGTGATATCTCCTGTTGACTTAAGATGATCAGTCAGGTTTGAGTAATGCTTGGTCTGTTTTGATTGTCTTATTATTATGGATGTCTTGTTCAATAAGTTGAGATCAGAGAAACTCCAGAAGGAGCAAAAATTGCTTGTGATTCATGACAGCGCCAGGCATGTAACTGTTTTGAAGAGTGAAGGTCAATAGCATATGATAAGAATTAATATTGCTACCTTGTAGAGATGTTATTTATGTATCAGTGCAATGATGCATATATATCCCTTTGTGAAATTATAGCATTTTTTCTCTTTAATTAAATAAATATTGGTTTGAATCCGTAGATAGTGATGTGATGCCTGGATTGACCAGGAGCCTGAGTGATCTGCTTCTTTGATACTAAAAATTGGGAGCCTGGATCTGCAGATACAACATGGAGTCTAGGTAATTATGATGAGAAAAGTAATCATGATCATCTGCATGCCTTTTGTAACTCAGTGAAATTAGAAATCACAGATACCTTCCCTTTCATTTTTTCTTTTCTATAATGTAGGAGGAGAACTGGCCAAGGACAAAAATTTCAATCAAAAAGTTAGGAATATTCAGTTTATGTAGAAGACAGTCAGAAATCTAAGTAGGGTGTTGAAGCAGTTGCTCAAGATCACGAAGGATAGCAAAGTTAGAAGCTAACTCACCAGGATGGTCAGTGAAGGGAGAGGAAAGGCTAAATTAGTGGTGAACATTGAAATCTCCATGAATGGAGATCTCTGTACAAGGAAAGAGTCAGAATGTGCTTCACTTTGCAAGTTATGTAGTCATTGAATTTCTACAACAGTGGAGACTTAATACTCAGATGTCTCAATAGTCAAGCTTTTCAATACTCAAATGTAGAAGTTGGATTTAATACTAAGAAAAATATCCAGTACTCAGACATTCACATAATTGGTTGTAAACAAAAGCTTTCTCCCTGCCACTGACTGCCTAACTCCGGTATCCACAAGGATTTTTGGCGGTTGGTGAGTGAAGGATTGTAGCTCACCTAATTGTGTTCATTGGCATCACTACTGTGACATCATGAGGAAAGGGAGCCAGTCTTAAGGCAACATTACTTCAGGGCTAAGGAAATCATATGAAATTCTTCACAAACTTTGATACAGCATCACATGCCTGCAGTTACTACTCACCACAGTCAGCATTCCTCACAGTGCTTTCATCATGACTAGTGGAACCCATAATATAAGAAGGAGAGAATGATTCTCCTATACCGAGACTGTAACCCTGGTGGAGGTGGTGTATTGTTGGGGTGATGATTTCAGGCAGAGTATCACTATCACTTGGTGCCACGGAGTCAAGGTGATCCACGTGACAATATTGTATATGAATACAAAGATGATATCCTTTATGGAAGGCAGTATAGGAGCAGAAACACAGAAATTGTAGTGAAAGCAAGACATGAAAAGAATCATAGAGGCAATAAAATAAATTTTGGTTAAGGAGTGGAAGACAAGTCAGAAAGAACAATGAAATGAGTGGAAACTAAAAGTTTATTTATTGTGAAATTAGGAAGACTAACCTAATTTACAGTTAATTTAGTTTACAGATTGGATTGTGAAGAACCTTGTTTTGTCAAGATGCTGACCCTAAAGGAAGCTTCAAGGGATGTGCTGGTGCGATGGCTCTGTTCACTTACAATATGTACAAGTAAACGTGTACCAGATGCCAACAGAGTCTATCAGTATCTCCTTCCAGCTACTCCTCTTCATGAAGACTTGGCTTTGCTGTGTCACTACTACAACAGTCCATATTTGACAAAAATATTTTTACCAACATTAATTGCCAAAGGAAAACTCCACATCACATCAGCTAATATGAACCAGATTGTGTTTTATTGGAAGGACGCTCAAGTTGATACTTCTGTCATTCCCATTGAATATTTTAAAGTGGAGGATATAGAAGATGGATTCCATTTCTCCTTCTTACCTTTGTTAGGACGCATGGCTAATATAAAGATGCTTGTGATAGGTTGTTTAGTGAGTGATGAGCTTCTTGCTGTATTGGGGATCAACTGCCCTCATCTGCAGATATTTGATGCAAGAGATGACATTGGAGACATGGTTAGTGATGTGGGTCTTGCGTACCTTGCACAGTGCAGGGGTCTGAAAAGAGTGTTCTTTTCAGCCTTTGCTAACGAATATGACTTGAATGTTGAAAAATTAGGATTTACAGGCAGAGGTGTAGCTCTTTTATTGACTTTACCTCAGATTGTTCAAGTCACTTGCTCTGAGTACATCTTAAGAGATGCACTTCATTTTTTGTATCGGACTCGTTATCACAAGCAGTCTCTCAATGTCCAGTATATGTTAATGAGTGATCAAGAAGTGCGTGCCAGCACTCTTCAAATATTGCCAATCCTTTGCCCCAAACTTAGAATTGTTTCTATGTATTTGGACACTGGATGTGAAAGAACTGTTGGATCTTCCTTAAAATCCCTGTTTAACTTGGAAGTTTTGTGGATAACAACAGCAAGCCAGTGTAGATTCCAAGACTTGTCATTTAGTAATTATGGACACCAGTTAACTTTTCTTGGCATTACAACTTGCCTGCTGAGAACTCAGGATATCATATTGATGAGCAATTGTTGTCCTCAATTAAAAATATTGATATTAAGAATGTACAGTTATGGGTTTGACTGTACAAACATTGACAACATACAAGGCTCCTTGTTTCCTTCTGTTGAAAAATTAGAATTGATACAAAATATTTCTGTAACATTATTCAAAATCTTGAATGTAAAAATGAAGAATCTGAGAGAGCTTCATTGTGGAAGAGCTCATATCAATAACTTGGAAGAGGCAGTTGTAAGTGTCCTTGAACAGGGAGGTTGGAATAACACAGAGCTCCTGATGCTTCCAATGGATTATCCTATCTCCCTTGATGTTGCACAGTTAGTTGCATCTAAATCTCCCAGCCTCAAATATATGGCAGTAGATCTCCAAACTCAACAAGAAAAAAAGTTACACAAATTTCTTCAGAACTCTGTGCCAGGGGTCAAACTTTTGGACTATTATCCTGACCTATCTCCAAGCAAGACAGGAGTCTTTTCAGACTCTGTCTGGTTGAAGCGGATGTAAGCTGGAAGATGTGGAAGTTTGTTGGCTGAAGCAGATACATTAATTTTCAACACTAGACCCTAAGTATTCATGCTTTTTATTTTTGAATATCACATTCTTTAAGTCATGCATCTACATTTGTATAAATATGAAGTTCATGTCATTGTTTCCATTGTAGTCAAATACATTTTCTGATAAGAAATTACAAAATCATGTTGATTTTGATAATGTAATATTTTATAATTTTGAAATGTAATATCAAAGAAAATTTTTTCACTTCTCAATATCCTACTATTGTACTAAGGTCATTTGTGCAAAGGTAGTGCTTCTACAGTTGAATTCCTTTGTTTGACAATTGATAAACAAAACAAAGAAAACACACACACACACACACACAAAGCTTTTGATAGAGTCTGGCACAAAGCTTTAATTTCAAAACTGCCCTCATACCATTTCTATCCTTCCCTCTGTAACTTTATCTCAAGTTTCCTCTCTGACCATTCTATTTCTGCTGTGGTAGATAGCCACTGCTCTTCTCCCAAATATATTAACAGTGGTGTTCTGCCCACAGACCCTAATTAGATAGGAAGGAATCAAAAGCTTTTTTGTCTTGTGAACTCCTCTCCTCTGACTGACTGTCTTCAACCTCTCTCTAACCCCCAGAGTGTTGCATCTCTTGCTATCTTCTATTGCCATTATTGTACTAACTGCTATCGTGATTTTACTAATTGCATTCCTTTCTTCCTGTAGCCTTGCTGCACAAAGCTTTCTTCTTCTCACCACTATTCTGTTGATCTCACTAATGCAAGAGTTAAGCAGTACTCTCAATCATTCATTCCTTTCTCTGTCAAACTCTGGAATTCCCTATTTAAATTCTTTATTTCCAATTTCCTATGGCTTGACTTTATTTAAGGAGTTTTCAAGACTTGTCCTTTTTTGTAACTTTAAGGGACCAGCAAATTAGTGGGCATTTATTTATTTTTTTTATTTTACTTTTGTTGCGCTTGGCCAGGTTTCCCTTCTTATATACCTGTATGTATAAAAACATACACAAACCCACACACACACACTTCTGTGAGAGGAAAATGTTAATTGTACATATGCATGTAAATCTCTGTGATGTATATATGGTAGGCATGCTAATGGTTGTATTTTACTGTAAAAGGATATTTCATTCCTATAATATTGCAAGTGACAAAAGAGCAAAACTAGATCAGTTATTTTTTAGTCTTTTGACAAAGTAATGGAGAAGTTGCAGAAATATTGAAAAAGATTAAAGCTTTGCAATGTGAGGTTTGTGAGCACAAAACTCGATGGCACAGAGAAGATAATTTGATGCCATTGCTCAAAGAATAATTAGGATGAAATGATATTCATTTTAACTCATGCAACACTTGTAAAACATTTTTAATGTTTGTTTGAATACATCAATCAATTGAAGGCTAAAAGTAGGTTGGGAGTATTTGATGGTGTAAGTTTAACAAGAAAGATTCTTTGGATTGGGATTCAGAATGCTACAATGCTAATTTGCTAGAGGAAGGAGAACATTATGTAGAAAGTAAGCTTATTAATACATACTATGGTAGAATGTGGATTTATGCATGCATGGAAACTTGTACAGTGAAGAAAGGATGTGTGGATTTCATATTTTGTTTATTTCTTGTAGATATGCCTTGCAGATTGGAAGTCTATTCATTATTCCTGAACCAAATGAAAAACAGAGCTAATCAGAGTGCCTTATAGAGTGAACTACTAATATACAAGTATTGCATAGTTCAGTATAATCTTCACCAAATTTCTTTGTAATTTGGGATCCAAGATCAAACATATTGTTTATGAAGCAGAATGGATGCCATAGTTTGTGCTAAAAAACATGTACATAAGCTAGAAAAAAAATGGTGCTTTTTAACTTTAGTTCCTGTTGTATATATTATTCTTTTATCACATAAGGAATGTTGGATAAGGACTTCAAATGGGATAAAAAAGAACTGCTTAATCATAATTTCCATTAGAATAAAAGATTATAACAGTTTAGTTTGTGTCCATGACAGGTGATCCTTTACCACACTGATGTAGTCCCTTGGTCACCTTGTGAAGTCTGATTCAATTCCACCAATTTCTAAATGATACTGGAAAAAGCTTCTATAGATAAAAACTTAATATATGTGTGTAATATGGGCTTAACACTTAACATAAAAATGCCGATGTTAAATGTGTAAATCATGGGTGATATTCATCATTGTGATTCATTTCAGGAAGTACAGTACAGTAAAACAACAACAAAATTTATCTGTGGTAAGGAGAATTTTAAGTGTGTGTACAAAGAAAGGCTTGATAATCCAACGAGATTTATTCCCTGTAACAAAGCTAATATAGTTCTGTGATGGGAATCCAGAAATAAAGGATTCTCTATTGCACTGTGAAGTGACTAATGCAAAAGGTACCACGTCGTCACGCCGCCACCTGTTGACAGCAATTAGGTCACAGTGATACTACACTTATGAGGCGAACCGAGGTAAAAACTAAAGATTGACCAGCAGCATTGTTGTAAGAACGAGGTGAAGGCTGAAAAGGTCGATATATGAAGTGCGGTGGAAATCTGGGAACGACGTCACAAATTCCTTCCGCTTACAGGGGCCATTCCGATTTAAGGAGAAGTGAATTCCTCTCCGACCGACACCAATTTCCTCTGACAGTGAACAGGACGGAAAGAGGAAATCCCTCCATTTTGCAGGCACCAAATTGTTGTAGAGTTCCGTTCAAGTATTCTGTGTTCCTTCTCCTTTGAAGACAGTTATCTCTTTGGCTAACTCTTGAAACTGCACGGGAACTGGCAATTAAGTGGGCCTTTTCGTTTACTTTTCTGTTACCCTTAGCCAGTTTTCCCTTCTTAACATAAAAGAAGCTTTGTCGCTGAGTTTGTTATAACCACACGCATCGTTTCAGACAGGCCCATCCCCTTATGCTTCCCCATCTTCCCTTCCTTTACCAACTCTCGGATCTATTTAACTTCTCTTAACCAATCCCCTGACTTCGTTATACGCTCATCAACTTAATTTGCATCTCCCAACCTCGGGGCAGGGCTCGGGTCATTACGAGGTGAATTGTGTACCTTCGTTCGTGTGACGTGATGGCGAACGTTCTCAAGACAAACCAGGGATTCTAACGCCATCACCGCAAAATGTTTTAATCTAATCGCCTACTTAATTTTACTTGTTTTAAGCCCACCTCAGTGTGATCCTTTCCTAGTGACCAACAACCTCACTCGCAGCTTCATCGATCTACTGATAGGGAAGACGTGTTGCCAGATAGTGCAATACTATCCACATACATAACACTAGAAGAATTATTTCATCCTTACTGAATAACTGATTGAGAAAATGATGCATGTGTATGATGACATGGCATCTCTTTTCATAGTTGACATGGACGCTTTATTTTCTGTGTATTACATATAATGAAGCGAGTTCCGGTATCCTCCATTGCATTATTATAACAAAGCTCCACGACCTGCTTGTCCTATGTTTAACCTTGCTTGACCTTCTTTTTGCTCTTCATGGCGTTGGATATGTGCGCCGCGGACGAAGGGAGCGATGCTAGACTGTTGTGCTGCTGGCAACTCCTAACGTGTTGTTCGTTTCTGGTGATCCGCACTTCAAGCCTCGGCATTGTGCTATTGCTACTCTCTCTCTCTCTCTCTCTCTCTCTCTCTCTCTCTCTCTCTCTCTCTCTCTCTCTCTCTCTGTGTGTGTGTGTGTGTGCATTAAGAAATTAACAAAAATGCAATATACATAATCATGAGTCGATTCAGTACGGAAATAGCTGATTTTATGTCACGGGGGACGAGAAATGTGTAAGGGAAAAATCCAGGTAGATAATTCCAGCACGAACGTTCAAGGATATCCTCCAAAACTGGATTCCTTATTCATTTATTTATTAATCTATTTTTATACCTGCCTTTACGCGATAGCTACGCACTTGTGTATTTTGAGAAGCCTTGAGTAGTGTGTCAGGGTGGTAATGTTGACTCTAGATGTCATGTTATATATAAATGCGTTTTTTAAAGAGTATTCTAGTTCACATTTAGAGTCAAAGATACAAGAGATGTTCATTCACAGTTAAAGCTCCGGAGTCAGAGAGGGAAGGAGTAGATGGGGGAGAAGACATGCGTATTGTAGTTCAACCCAGCGGACGCCCCCGCCCCCCCTATTCACTGAGGTTAATGCCTCTCCACGCCTCCCACCATCTCTCTCTCTCTCTCTCTCTCTCTCTCTCTCTCTCTCTCTCTCTCTCTCTCTCTCTCTCTCTCTCTCCAGAGCAGAAACGAGGCAGCTGTGACTTAGGTTGTTTCCAGGATTATGTGCACCTCGAACTCTTCCCCTCCATTAAGTGTGGATAAGCGGACGGAACTACAAGGAACTGCTACATTCTGGCCTGTTCGTACAATAACAATAAAAAAAAGAAAAAAAAAAAGAAAACGTTGACGCGTGGTAGCGAAAAACGATGAAATGTTTGTGTAGGCGTGAGTGTGGAGGATAAAGGAAAGAGGGACTTTTTTTCTTCTTTTCTCTCTCTCTCTCTCTCTCTCTCTCTCTCTCTCTCTCTCTCTCTCTCTCTCTCTCTCTCTCTCCCTCTCTCTCTCTCTCTCTCTCTCTCTCTCTGAAAACTTAATATTCATAGGAGGGCGTATAGTATGGTGTTGAAGCTGGTAGTTTTTGGGGAGTGGCGGCTGGAGACTCACTGATAACGAGGGCCGGGCTCGTCGTCATGTGTATGTAGAAGCAACTGATTGGATGGAGCAGTCGGGCGCGATATACATTTTAACGTGTGTAAGGATGGACAGAGGCATGAACACCAGTAAGCCATGGCAGGTCAGGATAGAGTTGGCTGGAGTGTCCGTCTGGCTCGGTAGCACTTATTAACCCAGGTGCCCTTTTCCAAACAGCAGTCAAGGGTGGTATTGTCAATCACATCACCCCGTCTTGTTGGGGGACTCATCCATCCTGTTTGTTGTCGACAAGTAAATCCTCCTATGCAACACTTCATCCTCAACGCTCGACTCGTCAACAGCTCGCTGGAGGAGTTGAGTCTGGCAAGATAACTGGGATCCCACGCAAGTCCAGTGAAGCAGTATGCGCATGCTCTTAGTAATTTGTGAGGGAGTTTTACCACTCGAAGGATATACGTAACTGTAAGCCGTGCCACAATTTATAAAGGAAAAGTGGGGCAAAGTAAATCAATAACGGGCACCAATCCGTAAGCTAACTTGGATATGAAATGATTGAAGGCGAGAGAGACAAGCAGAGCAACATCGTGAAGCCTCGCGGTCCGGCAACAGTGTGTGAGCCAGGCAGTGTGTAGGTGGGCCGGTAGCGCGCTCAGTGGCTCTCTAGGAGTGAGACTGGGAGGGAATCACGGACGCGTGGCTGGCTCGCCTGGTAAGTGTTCTTTTGTGTTTCTCTCATCCACCGCAGGAGCTGGAAGGTTTTAACCCGTGGGACTTCAAAGATTGACTGATAATTTGAAGTGCCCGAAATAATGAAAGGCCTTCCACCTGTTGCGGGGACGGGAATACTTATCTAGATGAGGATCGTGGGCACCGAATCACTTCCTGTCTTTCTTCCATACCTGTGGCCGTCAACAGCGCACTGTACTGAGGCAGAGCTTCATGAGCCCATTTGCCTTTATGGTTGTGATAGACAAACTTTATTAATTTGAAACTATATATATATATATATATATATATATATATATATATATATATAATATATATATATATATATATATAATAGTATATAGAGAGAGAGAGAGAGAGAGAGAGAGAGAGAGAGAGAGAGAGAGAGAAATGGATACATAAATAGATAGATAGATAGATATTTATATACATAAAATCAGGCTTCTATCGGTAATCAACTATTTTTTTTGTTAGTAGTTAATATTGCTTCGTTCCTTAGAGAAAAAAAAACAAACAAAAAAAAAAAAACGAATGAATGAACGTGTACTAACTACAAGCCGTTCTGAGTATCACAATGAGTAACGTGGAGGCGGGTGGTGTATGACACGTGCTGGGCGGGGTGGTTGTGGAGGGGTGTAGCGATTGCTGCCGGACAGTGTCTTGCACTACAGTACTGTAGTCAACTAGATAGTTGATGCGAGGAGAATCCCTTGGTAGTTTGACGTATAATAGTCCGGCAAGGGTAACATGTCGAATGTGTTCGTAAAACTGCCTAAATAATTGCGGAACTATCAAAATTCAACTGTGCGAAATATTTTACGACCAATGATGCCCCTCCCCACACACCTCATTATACACTTCATTAACTAGTGAGCGAATGCGAATTGAGACCGAATATCCTGACATCAAACCCATTACAGTGTGGACTGAGCATTACTTCCCTGTCAGTTCCTTGTCTGGGAGTGAGGAAAACAGATACAATATAATGAACGATAACTGTTCCATACTAAAGCATTTACCATTTGCTGATACCAATTTTTTCTCTTATAGAACGTTATTTTTAATGAACACTTGAAAGGCGTAATATTCAGACGAGTCAGTAAGTTTGGCATAAGTTATGACTCCCAGATGACTCGAGTTTATATCTCATTCACAAGAGATTCAAAGCTTCCCTCATTTAGCTTTTTTTATCCCTTTCATATCCTTATGACTCACCTAGCGCATTTTACCACCGATTGATTCCATGTTGTTTTGTGCCGTTAATTATTTAAATAACATTAGTTACATTCATATTCTCATTCGATACAATAGCTCGAAGCAGCTGAAACGTAAAACTAGTTGAGCCTAGAATTTTTTTTTTTTTTTTCTGAAATAGAATTGCACTCTTATTCATTTCCCTTCATGAAGTCTTCTTTGCCTACAACGCGTAAGAAGCTGATCACTTTTAACTCTCCTATTGAGCGTTGTGTCCCGTGTGTTGCTGTTTGTTTGGTTGTGTCGGTCAGGAAGTCCCGAATCCTGTATGTGCTGTGTGTGTGTGTGATGCGTCAAAGGCAGGCAGCTGTATTGTTAGGGTAGGATTAAGTTGCATGTTGTGTATTACATGACGATAACGGTGTGTGTGTGTGTGTGTGTGTGTGTGTGTGTGCTGCATAATTGTTGTTATTGTACGTATATTTTACGCAGCACTTATGTTTCGAAACAGCCAAGATTACTTCATAGTTAAAGAAAGAAAAGTGATACATTAATTGTCTCCATGGAATAATGTATTTAGGATGATAGTAAAGCTTTGTGAAGACCCATTTCACAAAGCTTCCAACGAATCGTTTAAGGTGACAAGTAGGAACGATCTGACACTATTAAAAATGTCATTACTAGAATGAATGAGCTGCCCATCATTGAAATACTGTGCTTCATTATCATCGCCTTTGGAATACCCCCTCTGGGATGTACGTAGGCAAGGGTCATACTGCAATTATTGGTCGTTAGTGATATGGAATATTGTTCTTGTCTTATTTCCAGAACGTAGTTTTTTTTCCTACTAGACTTGAAATATAATCTAAGCTCATTATTCTAATTATTTTTTGTATTTTTTAATGAACTTTTCACTCTAAAAAAAAAAAAAAAAAAAAACGGAGACTTGATGATCCAGCGTCCTGCGTGCAGGCACGTGTTTGTTTATTATCAGCTGCAAAAAAAAAAAAAAAAAAAAAAAGTGCATGAAAGGAAACTTGTACGTATACAGTGACGCTCCTCGAGACTTTGGCCCGCGTGCCGCACTGCCTCCTGCACACGTGGGAAATGAAACTTTTTTTTCTTTGTTCCCAGTAGTTGTATACGAGCACACACACACACACACACACACACACACACACACACACACACACAGGACAAGCTAATAACAATGTATCTACAGATCTAAATGACATTTCAGATTCTGGTACATCTGATATGTACCTTTAACAGTCAATTAATTAGTGTTCTTTACAATTTTTATACAAATGATGATAATGAAGTCACTGATACTTGTAATTATTTCACATCAACAACTAATTTTTCAATGTATCCACTCCCGTGTGGTGAAACAAATTGAAGGTTACATCAAATCTTTAAAATATTTTTTTTCTGGATTTCAGGAAATTACTGCTACTTTATTAAACACCGAGCAACATCCTGACTACACTTACACATATGACAGATTTAACATTTCCTCATGGTGTTTTCCCAGATAAACTTAAGATAGCAAAAGCCCTAATCATCTATAAATCTGGGGACAAAAATGAAATTAATAATTGTAGACTAATATCCATTCTATCATTAATTAGCCAAAAGTTTGGAAAAAGCTAGTTCCAGTCGACTATATGGTTTTCTTGAGCTAATTTGGTTTTAAGAGAAAAAATCTTCATAGGCAGGATTTTTGAACTTAGACAGAACTGACTGGAAATACTTTGTTGCCAGCGTGTTTTTTGATATTCACAAAGGCTTTTGACGCACTAAACCATGCCATTTTATTAGCCAAATTAAATAATGTTGGCGTTAGAGGATCGGTTTTGAATATTTTAAAAAGTTCTTTATTCATCCGCGGATAATTTTTTTTTTTTTTTTTTTTTTTGTAAAAATTCATTTTTCGAGTAAAAGTTATTAAACATGGTACACCTCAGTGTTCAATACTGGATTCATTTTGTTTTCAATTCATATAAATCATAATGAAATTTTAGTTTTAATGCTCATTCTACTATATAATATGCAAATGCCACTTGCTTTACAATTACTGATTTTGACCTCCATATTTTTCATTCTGAATGATCTCAGGAGCTAAATAATGTCATTAACAAGGAATTAGATATTGATAAGACACATTTTACTATTTCAGAACAGCTATTTGGTTCAAGATTTAGTTCCAGTAAAATTAGGTAGATAATCACATTGTTAATCGTGTTAGAGCTACAAAGTTTTTAGGACCAGTAATTGGTGATAATCTAAACTGGAGGTAACATCTAACTGATGTGTCTGTAACTTTTAAAAGATCACTGGAATTTTGTATCGTATTAGAGATAAATTTACTATCGAATCAATGTGAACTCCTTATTATACTTTGTTATTCTAAATTAATGTAATATACTTTTGTTTGGGATGGTACCTGGCCATCTTAACAAGATTTATTCAGAATCCAAAAATCTATTTTAAGTACGATATTTTACCAGAAAAAAATATGAATCGACTGAGGAAATATTTTCCAATCTAGATTTGCTCAAGTTATCCTACATTCATCAATGCTTCCTTTTGATCGATATTTGCTAATAATTAAAAAACAATGCTGATTTTTTTTGTCAATTCAAGTACATATTCACTTACCATTCGAAGTAACAAGATACGGTTTTCCTCTTTTTAGAACTACTCTCTCTCGATATTCCATTATGTGTCTTAGTTCTGGAATTTAGGACTCTCTCCTTTTATTAGTAAAATGTGAACGTAATACGTTGCCAGAAAATAGTTTCATATATAAAGGAAAAAAAATCTTTATATTCAATCGCTTAAGTAATTTTTTAATACTTTTGTCATTTATGCATATAATGGGATAAAATGTATTTATTGATTTACAATGCATACAACACTATTTTCTATAAGTTGACGGTATCTTTTTCGTCATATAAATGGGTTAATGCCTTCATGAATTTGTAATGTTATTTGGCTTTTCGAGAATGTTTTGTCACTATTTTGGCCTGAATGAAAATCATCCTGTATAATACCTACAGGTCTGAGTAATGAGATTTGTCTCTGCAGACCTTTCCACGAATGTACGAGTATACCTATGTATGTATTATAATGGAATAAATTTGTTAAACTTTAAATTGAACTTGAATGTTACAGTTATTTGTTAGAAATGACTCCTGAAAGATGTGCTACCTCCCAGACCTGTTCCGTGTGACACACGATGTAATATTAGCCTCGTGTTCATTCACTATGGTTCATTTTCTGTTTGCGTATTGAGACTCGAGCGACCTTCACTTCAAAAGACTTGAGTAAAAGTAACTGTTATTGAATTATCAATCCTTTATCGTTCACTTATTTACACGCATTTATTTGAGTATTCATGAAGCCATTCACCACTCGTATGGTACAATGTATTCAGGGCTGTTGGATTCAGGATTTTTGGGTGCTGAGAAATTGTGTTAAAGGACTCGCACAGCTGGTTTCTCGTCATCCTCCTTGATCCTTGCTCCATCACCGGGGGTTTAGCTTCTTTCCGCCTCCCTCCGCCTTCCCTGCTGCCCCGCTCTGGCCTCACGTCTTCCCAGACAAGGGAAGACACAATCTCAAAGGAAAAAAATCCTGCATTATAAAACATTTCCTACGCCCACGCCAGTTACCCCGTCGCACCACAAAACACAGGAACCGATATTCTTAACATTTTTGTACTTTGTGACCTCGAAGCAGCAGAACGAGCTCACCATGGTATCGGTTTTTGATAATGGGCATGCTGGCCTCCCCTCGCTGCAGCCAAGGATGGTGTGGGAACGAGGAAGGGAGGAGGGGTCATACGTGGAGGGAGAGAGAGAGAGAGAGAGAGAGAGAGAGAGAGAGAGAGAGAGAGAGAGAGAGAGAGAGAGAGAGAGAGAGAGAGAGAATATTACATTTGCCTGCCGTCTTAAATTTCCCAGTTCGTGCATTTCCGATAATTTTCCAAGGTGTCTTTCAAGTGTCAGGTGGGAAGGACGTCCAATGAGATCACAAGTATGAAGGACATTGACCTCGTTGTATGCATGTATATGTAGATTATTGATTGATGGGTAGGAAGAGGTGGTGAGGCAGTGAGTGGCCAGGTGTGTGTGTGTGCTAGATAATGATGCGTACGTGTAGGTACAAATCAAGCCATAAAGAGAGAGAGGAAGAAAGGAGGGGAAAAGAAAGTGAAATAAGTCCTGGTAATCAATATTCACCTTCACACATGAGGGAGGACAATGCTCAATCTTCCCCCCAGCTTAGGTTCCTCCCACTCGTATCTTCCTCCTGTCTATCGCAGAAAGTGGAGCGCCAAGACTTCTCGTATATGAAACAAAGGTGAAAAATAGAAGGCATGGAGGGAAAATGCTGTTGGCTCGAAGACTGGAAGTGGTTCAGAGCTGGTGGGGTGCGAAGTGTGTGTGGGCGTGTGTGTTGAAGGGATGAGTGGGAGGGGACTAGAGGGGAGTGAGCGGTGGAGGGTCAAGAATAGGCTACGCTGGGAAGGGAGGGTAGGTAGGTCACGGCAGCGTGTCCTCGGGGGTGGAGTGGAGAGGGGAGAGGTAGAAAAAAAAGCAAAGAATTAGTCCTAGAATAGTGATGCTGGGAAGTACCACAAATTTTTATCGTGTTTTACAATTTTCTTTTTATTCAGTCAGAGAGTATATATATGTAGAATCATGGAAAAAAACACATTTGAAAACATAGGTGGCTAAAACCTGTAAAAACAGAAAAGACGAAAAACGAAAAGATCATGCTTCAGAGTATTTGCCAAAGAGCACGTCAGTTCATAAAGTGGCGCATTAATGATGACCAAACAATTATTTCTAGGCAAGTACAAAATAAATAAAACTAGTTGGACCTTGAATACAAACTATCAGGAAAAATGAATGAAAACTTTTATTTTTCTTCTCCCCATTGTAGCAGCTGCAGACGTATTTAGGTCAGGTCACATCCATATTCACTTTTAGACATTTTCTTCCCTTGACATTTCCCCTTGACAGATTGCACCCCCCCTCCCCGCCATCCCTCCGCCTTTTAGATGCATTTCCCTCTAGAACTTCACTCCTATTGACATTTTACCCGATGGATATAATGGTAGCACTGTTATGGTAGAAAGACACCGATCTGAACCACTGTCATTGAATATAAGAGATAAATAGATGAGTTTATCTTCCGACTGGTACCAAAGGAAAGCAAGAAGCACGAAGCACGGATGCATATGTAAAATAACAATCTTTTTTGAGGATCATAGACAATTTTACCTTTTATGGATATTATTGCTCAAACTTATAATCTAATTCAACACAAGCTCATTATCATTAAGCCGGGAAGCCATATCAGCCAAAGGATTATACAAGGAAGGAAGGGAAGGAGGAAGGGAGGAAGGGAAAAAGAAAAGGGAAATGTTTAGCGTGAATAACGTTTAAGACTCGGAGGCTGTTGATGTCGGGAATGGTTGCTCGTATCTCAAGGCTGCCTCCACTCCCAGCTTCTTCCCCTTGTGCTCAGGGCGGTCGGGAGATTGATCCACACAGCTGGCATGTAGAGGAAGACGCACACATACATACACGCCGCAGCCTTCATGCCACGAAACCTCTCTCTCTCTCTCTCTCTCTCTCTCTCTCTCTCTCTCTCTCTCACTACGTTACGGGTTATTGTGGAAGTGATGTACTTTTGTTTCATTTCGTAATATTGTTTTGTATAATTGATGGTGAGCCTTTTATTTCATTAGTTGGAAAGAGAGAGAGAGAGAGAGAGAGAGAGAGAGAGAGAGAGAGAGAGAGAGAGAGAGAGAGAGAGAGAGAGAGAGAGAGAGAGAGAGAGCAACAAATTGAATCTGCTCTGGGACTGGCTGAATTATTTTTTCCTTCCCACGTGTTTGTAAAAGGGGGAAAAAAATTGGGTTTCCGGGAATGAGTGATGGTTGGCAAAGATCTAAGGTGAGGTGGGGATAAATCTAGCTGACGTGGTTTCTAAGAGGTTCCCTGATGAAGTGGCCACAGGCGGATCCAGAGTGTAGCCCCATGGGAGTATGCTTCCCCACCAAGATGGAGAGTGTTAGAGGTGGTCTTGTTTACCTCTGGACCTCAATTGATGCTTGGCGTGCTCTTGCATTGTAGTGGAAAAATCTTAGAGCATTAGTTAAGTTAGGGTTGTTGCTACTGCTATTACTGTTGCTGCTGCTGCTTCTACTACTACTACTACTACTGTCATTGCTATTGTTATTATTATTATTATTATTATTATTATTATTATTATTATTATTATTATTATTATTATTATTATTATTATATTATCATTATTATTACTATTATCATTATTGTCAATATTACTGTTATCAGTTATTATTATTGGAATTGTTGTTGTTATTGTTATTTTGTCAACTTGAAGCGGCTTAAACTGAGTCGTTAAAATTTATGAAAACATAAGTGATATTTCTGATTTCCCTTTGATGTGGACGTAGTTGTTTATTTGACCTTACTTAACCCCCCCCCCCTTCTCTCTCTCTCTCTCTCTCTCTCTCTCTCTCTCTCTCTCTCTCTCTCTCTCTCTCTCTCTCTCTCTCTCTCACAAACAAACGCTCCTGGATACTCCTGATACCAGCCGTGCCTCTCCTCTCTCCTGCCGTGTATGCAGTAGAGAACAAGCACACAATATCCTTCATATCATGTGCAAACAACTCACGGCGTGAACTTCATTAGATTGTCTCTTAATATTCAAAGGACGCCACGGAGATGCGCCACACAAGGTTGTTCTTTTTTTTTTTTTTTTTTTTTTTTGACGGTACCTTTTCTCCTCCCCCCCCCTCCCCCTCACAAAAAAAAAGAAAGAAAAACAGCAATGTAGTAGTAGTAGTTTTACAGCAAATGCTTGACGTATATTTGTATGTGGCAAGCGAGTGTGGTGTAGTGAAGCTCGTGATATGAGAAAGTATGTCTTGGCTCCGGGCTGTGATGTGTTGCCTGGGAGACGTCGTAACCAAGACCTGGAATGGACGGCCAGTTTTGTGGGTGGTAGTTGAGCGGAAGGGATGAATAGAGGCGCTGCGGGCTGTGGCTGAGGAGTAATTCAGATCGCGGCAGTCAGTCTACAGTCTGCCTATGAGTGTTGATTTGGATGTTGTGATGTAGGATGGAATATATTAATGGGAATTTGCGGGTGTGAGTTGAGGTTAAGCTGCGCGGCTGAAGGCACAACGAAGAGAAGAGAAGGATGGAGGCTGTACTGCGTGTTGATGGTGTGTGATCTGTAGCTTTACAATCGAAAATTATTGTGGCACACAGGATCTCTTACTATAATGAATTTTACTAATGTAATATCCTGTATGGAGAGAAAAAGAGAGTTTTTGTTATATCGTTTACTTTTTTTTAGTTTTGTGTCATTTCTTACTTTATTTTCTTGTGGACGACTATCTAATCATCAATAGTAATAACGTTTTCTTTTTACGTTGTTTTTTTTTTATAACACGATAATGACTATTCTTTTTGTCTTATATTCTGATTCTTAATAATTTTATATGTAAAATTTTAGAGTATGTAAGCATATTGTGGCTACATTTTCCGGTCATTTTAGTATGATTTTTATTAGTCTTCAATTATGTATGAAGATAAAGATTACTGTCGACAGAAGTTTTATTTATTTATTTATTTATTTTTTTTTGAGGGAGGGGGGTAGGAGGGGCTGGGAAAGAACTATTAAGAATTTCCCGAACGAAAAAGAATAACAATACACACACACAAAAAAAAAAACTTCAATAGTAATTCCACAAAGTAAAATAGGAAAGCTATTAGGACCATCAAGAGTCCCGAAGGAGGCGTTACTTCACCGGCACGAGGAATTAGTGTCATTAAACGTACATGATGCTTGTGTTCATATTCAAACACGTACATTGGTGACGCCTTCAGTGGGCCGAGTAACCAAGACAGGAAGAGGCTTGAAAGAGATACTGCTGGTCAGGTGGATTGACGATGCTGGAGAGAGAGAGAGAGAGAGAGAGAGAGAGAGAGAGAGAGAGAGAGAGAGAGAGAGAGAGAGAGAGAGAGAGAGAGAGAGAGAGAGAGAGAGAGAGAGAGAGAGAGAGAGAGAGAGCAATGCAGACTGACATATCGTAAAAAGGTTAACCGTGGGAGATAGACTGACAGCCGCAGACAGTAAGGGAGAGTAAGTATTCAGTTTTTCCCTCACCACCACTACCCCTCCCGTCATTCCACGCTGCTTCACGCCGCTACAGCCGCCACAATAAGTATTCCGCCATAGTTCTCCCGCCTGGATGCTTTGAACGCGGGCACCCATGCAGGCGTCTCTAGATTTGAAGGCCAGAGGGCGCGGCAAGCGAACTTCACATGAAATATATTAATAGACATACCAACGTCATACAAAAAAGAAAAAGATGAAAAATATATAAAGGTGAAAGATAAAAGAGAAGGTTTTTAAATACGGAAAATATGTTACTGGGATGTTGTTTTCATTATTTTGATTACTATTTGGTGATTTTGTACAGCTTCGGAAACTCAAGTGGGGATTGAAATAGTACAGACTCTGACCATAATCTTCTGACCTCCATAGACCCTCCCTCTTGTCAATAAAGTCGTCTAATCATATCCGGTAAAAATGTGTCCCAGTACTGCAGAGGCTAAAATGTGATTTGAGAGAGAAATAGGAAAAAGAAAACGAAATTCACCATGTAGTCTTTTTTCCTTCACTAATGAACGCAATCATTTCCTCATTCCATGCAGCGAATTTTTACCGACAGCTAACTCCAGGAAAAAAATAAAAATAAAACTGTCACTTACGTGTTCAATAATATCCTGTCAAAATGTTGTTTGCTGAGGAATTACTGACGAATGGCTAACAATAATTCTTCAGATGACAAACATTGATATCCTTTCCACTGAACTCTGATAGTTTGTACACACGCTGGAGGGAGGGAGGGATGGCGAGCTAGGCTGAAGTGTCGAGAGATCACAATTGATAACCAGCCCGTGAAATGGTCGTCTTGCGAAGTTGTGAAGTTGAGTCCTGGATTCCCTCTGTCGCTGCATCTCGCCTAGCAGCAGCCCAAAGTAATCCTGCGGCCTCCCAGGGAATCAGATTGTATCGCTCTACTTCGATTCTCCCGGAAGTGAGAAGGGAAGTGAAAAATGAAAGCATCAGATGATATGAAGGGAAATGGAGAGAGAGAGAGAGAGAGAGAGAGAGAGAGAGAGAGAGAGAGAGAGAGAGAGAGAGAGAGAGAGAGAGAGAGAGAGAGAGAGAGAGAGAGATAGAGAATATAGAGAATGATTGTGAAGATTGGTTTACACCGCTGTTGCATATACCAAGGACTCTCTCTCTCTCTCTCCTCTCTCCCTCTCTCTCTCTCTCTCGTCTCTCTCTCTCTCTCTCTCTCTCTCTCTCTCCTTATCCCAGGCAGTCGTGTGAATATCGCCTGATCTTATATCTTTCTTTCCACTGTGTGCATATCTCAGTAATCCTCCTCCTCCCCCTCCTCCTCCTCCTCCTCCTCCTCCTCCTCCTCCTCCTCCTCCTCCTCCTCCTCCTCCTCCTCCCCCTTCTCTTCTTCTTCCTCCATCTCCTCTTCCTCCTTCTTCTCCTCGTATATATTTTTTTCTTTTTCAACAGCAAATTTCACTGGTTGGTTTCTTCCATTTATACCAGTTTCCAACCCTGAAAAGCAATTACTCGTGTGTGTGTGTGTGTGTGTGTGTGTGTGTGTGTGTGTGTGTGTGTGTGTGTGTGTGTCTGTGTGTGTGTGTGTGTGTGTGTGACAGTTAGAAAAGGAAACCAGTGATTTATACCACGGAACTCGAAGCAAACATACAAACCCTTCATATTAACCAAGGTCTTATAATATATACTTAGTTACTTATCCATAATATATAAATGAGACTGGGTGCTCACCTGCGTCAGCAGAGTGATAATTAGTGTAGTGTTAGTGTCAGATACGTCATATTGGTAGCTATAGTGGTATTCTCTTTTATCTGGCATTATAGTAGTTTTCCTCATTGTTTATAGCACCTGAGTAACTGCAGCGAACATATTAATGCCAAATGCCGATCAGAATCTTCATCACTTTTCCAAAATATACTGATACGTCTTGTGCTTGTTTAGTTTTCTCTTGTTTTGGTTCATGGGATTTTTTAGTTTTCCAAGTTCCTGTGTACTTTATTTTGTTTTCACTTGATCTCTTGGTGTGTGTTTTTTGTCTCTATTGTTGTTTCTTGTCTCTTCAGCTCCTAATCCCGGCTGTATTTTTGGTCGTCTGGTTAGTAGTAGTAGTAGTAGTAGTGACGGTAGTACAGTGATGGTGATGGTGGTGAGATGTAATTGCTGAAAATTTTTAGCATCTTACATTCAAGATTTCGTCACCGCCGATATATTTTGCTGCAGTTATTGTTTTGTATAGAAGTTGTTTATTCTCGCACGCACAAAATGGTGTACAAGAAAAGTCTTGCAAGAAAGTGTATCGTACTTCATTCTGTTGGTGTGGAAAGATACGTACAAACTCGAAATAAATTCACGAATCTCCACGTATGTCTCTTTAGAGGACAGTATACGACGCATCGGGGAACTGGAAAAATGCCCCGCAGATCCATAAGTCTCGGAGAAAGTACTTAATGTACGAAAAATGGAAATCGGTACAAAATCTCTGGCACGTTGGTAAGGACTGTGATGCTGGAGACAGACCGAATGTTAAGGAGTTTGCCTGAGACAATAAAGAAACGCGTCTTTCACATTGACCACTGTAACTGTAACTGTAGCATTGTGTACAGTTATGAGGTTCGTGTTCAGAAACATGTTAAGACGTGCGGTAACTGTGTTTCAAGAACTGTGTAACCTGAATATTGTGTCGTTTACCATGAGACATATTGAAGAAGCCTTCTTACACGTAAAATTATTGAGCATCTGTCTTGCATGAGCAATCATCTGGAATGACGTGCCTGGCGCCCAGAAAAGAAAATGCAAAGGGATAACGCGAACAATGTAGAATTTGAATCAATGGATAATACGAGGATGACGTAAGAACTGCTGAGTAATAAGCAAAATATGAAAAACTTCAACAGGAATTGAATAAGAATTTCATCATCACATCGTTCTCATAACCACTCAACCACGCCCTCTTACATCTTGCTCATTCTCGTCTAAGTGAAGGATGAGATGCAGTTAACGCTGAGAACGTGTGGGTGCGAAACGTTAGGTAGATATCAAGACTACTATTCACTTTGGTTACCTACAGGAAATAGAGATATTACCCAGAAATCTTCCTCCTAGATCCTATTTCAGTCAGGCGGCGGACAGCTCAGCCAGGTATGTATCCTTGCGGTGTGATCAATATAACAGGGCCCGAGGAAATCTGGGGAAGGTCAATAGAGTCATGTTCGGGTTGCATTCTGAGAAAGGTGTATCATCCGAGGTTATCCTTCTCATGTTAGTGACAGATTAGTAGAGATGGAAACTCTGAAGGGGTGTTGAAGAACAATTAAATACCATTAATAGGAATAAATATACTGCAATCATCAATACATTTGTCCTTGAAGAAGTGATTCATTATGCTATATAAATAAGAATGACACTGATGTATGTGATAGCAACTAGTACGGATGTACAAATAGTGGTCAATATTACGTTATATAGAGTTCAATATAAAATATAGTGCTGGCAAAAGAAACTGATTAATGGTTCTGGAAATTCAAGTAGGTGAGGTTTGGAAAAACATGTTGATAAAAATATTACCGGACCACTTGCATAAAGAAATAAGAGTTCTGTTGAGGTAAGGTATGTACAAAGTAAAATCAACTGTACAAAATAAATTAATTTCAGTGAAGATAAGAAGAAAATAGAAACAGACCACAGTTTGAAGGTCATTGGAATGACAGAACAAGAGGTAAGAATTTCAAGAAAGCTATTTCTGATATCTAGTAACTGCACACTCGCAGACTGTGGAATTTTTATATATTTTGTAAAGTAAATGAAAACAAGAATTTAAAGATACAAATGTGCAAAAATTATTGAGATGAATACCAACACGAGGGAAGCGGCAGATATTGAAGAATATTTATGAAAATAAAGAGCAACGAAAACTCAAGATCTCAGGGTCAACATGAATCAACTAGAATAATTATTAGAGATAACCCCCCCCCCCCCGGTTTTTTTTTTATGAAGATCAGGTGTTCTGAGGCTTCTACCAGCTTGTCTCATCCTCTCCCTTTTAACTACTGACTCCATACAGTTCCCTTATCCGTCTGCTGTTTGTATGAAGTATGCATCACTCATTTAGGCGTTCACTAATACAATTCTAGACACTGTGGAATTGAAAGCTTTTTATTTTATCAACTCCTCTTCTCAAACTGACTGTCTTTATTCTCTCGTGTTCAGCCTTTTCACATGTATTTTTTCTTGTTCCGAATCTGTTCTCCCTTCAACAGGCCTTCGTTTGTTTTTTCTTGAACATGTCGTATGTCACTCTGGTATATACTGCATACACACAACGATCCTGGTCATGATGTGGGATTTGAAATATTGTTTCAAAAGCAAATCCAAATCAAGTGGCTTCATCTAGTGTAAGGCTGTTATCTGTTCAGTCATTCTTGTTCTGAAATGCACTTGGCTTTATTCATTCTTTTTCATAATCTCGGACTCGTCAAGAGCTCTCACTCTAATCTCTTTGTCACCTAAATTCTGGAAATGCTATTTCGTTTGTCAGTACAGAAAAAAATAATGGTAATAATCTGTAACGTTCTGTTTGGTTCACAGCCGTGGAGGAATGGCTAGATATGAATGTTAACTCATTCACTCACTCTCATGTTTTATTATAAGCCCTTTACCCGACATGACCTACCTTACCCATTCGTTTCTGAGATTATTTGATGCCATTGCCAACCAACTCCTCCGTAAACACGTCATTCTGCTTGGAGCTTGAAAGTCAACAGCAAACACCGCTCCATCAAACCTCTGTGTCCCGTCATGGTGCAGCTCGACCCATTAAGATCATGGATAGGAAGACATTTTATCCCTCATCAGTGGAACACGAGCCTAATCCGATTAATTATAGAATGATGACCTTCTTCCATCCAAGTCACACTACCATTGTCTACGGCTTATATGTAATGTCAGCTGTTTTTTATTTATTTATTATTTTTTTTTTTTATCTCAGCGACATATTAACAGATTGTATTACGTCAGTCTTGCCGTTCCTCGCCTCTAGGTAACACTTTGTACTTTGTACGCTTTTCTCCACATGCAACATTTTGTCTCATCTTGTTGATTTCTAATCCTTCGTTTGATTTTGTTATAACAACCACGGTACCATACAAGAAATTATTACTTGCATTCTTGACAGCTTTACCATTATAAAGTAATGCAAGAAAATATTGTCACATCTGAAATATAATAGTTATTTAACCTTGAAAGAAAAGTTATTTGAACATATTAGCACTTATGAAGCTATAGAGGGCAATATTTTCAGTGAAGAGAAAGTATTTAAAGCAACAAGAAAACTAAGTGGTCTGAAATAACTATTATGGTATTTAAGTCATAAAACATATAGGTTATATAAAAGGTATTTAAACATAAAGTGAGAGAGCAGTACATAGAATAAAATAAAGAAAAAGATAATGAGTATAGGAATCATCCTATGAGATGGGATAGCATAAAGTAAGCCAGGCTACTCATGCTTAATAACTTACCATGTGAGGTAACGAGGAACGTGAAAAGAAAAAGAGGACGAGGATTAAAAGATTGCGTTGTAAAAACTGCCTGTCATTTTTTTTTTTTTTTTTACATAGATGATTAATTAATTATTGCTAGGTTGACAGAGGACACAAGGAAGATTGTGAAAGAGATCAGTCATAAGTAAGGGATGAAAATTAATGAGCCTCGGTAAGGATAAAGCAATAGAAAGGTAAAAAGATATGTCGTTGAGAGGAAATGAGAATGTTGACATACGAAACGAAAGACAAAACAGATTATATAGAAAGGAAAACAAACCCGGATATCACATAAGAATATAAGTTAAAATCTACACAGGATATAGGAGGAAGTACAGACAGATGGTATAAAAAAAAAAAAAAGTAACCCTTCTGTATACAATAAATACGAACAACATAAAGTACCTGTGATGACGGAGAGGTTCACGAAAGTTGATTGCAAGATGATAGAGACGCACGTAGAGGTAGTGAAGGCATTCGTCGAAATAAAAGTGACAGACTTCTAGCAGGAAAGAGGAACGTTGTTGTAAAAGTGAAAACCGGGATGAAGGAAATGCATCAAGGAAATGAAGATTGGATGGCGGAAGATAGAATTTTAACTCTACAAGGAACAGAGGAGGAAGAGAAGGGGAGGAGAAAAGGAGGAGATAGAGGAGGAGTAAAAGTGAGAAGAAATGGAAGAGGAGGAGGTCAGAAAAAAAGCAGCAACAGACCTTCGGATGTAACAACTGATTAATATAGAAAATAAGAAAAGAAATGCCAGGACTGCTACATGTACGATCAAGAGAAGGAATCAATCTACCGTAATCATGCCAGCGTAGATCTCTCAAGTAAATTGTTAAAAAAAAAAAATCATGAGAGCAATACAAATAAAAATACAATATACCTGAGAAAATACACCCGAAAAAGAGTACATGACTATTTTTTATATTAATTAAAACAGGAAGGGAAAAAATTACTCATTTTTTCTGTGGAGTATTCAGATTCGGAGAAACGAAAGAACTGGTAGCAGAAATTATGGTCCCAGAAATAGACTAAGGATAAAACTGGAAGAAATTGATGATGAAAAGAATAAAAATGGTTGTAGTAGTGATAAAGTTTTGATTCCCTGTGGAAGTAGGCCCAGATCTTGACGTCAACACATCTTCCAAAGGTCGACTTGGCTAAAGAAACCCTTATAAAGTAAAGGTTCAAGAAGTTTATAATGCAGCGTGATTTATATTAGTAGAGATGTGTCTTGGTGAAAAAAAAAAATATTACGTAGGTTGTGTGTGTGTGTGTGTGTTTTGTTCGATAGACTATATTAAACAAACATTACACAAACATCACCCACGCATCCTAGATTTGTTGTTTACTCTCTGTGCTCTTTGTTAATCCCCAAAATGCTCAGCCTCGCCGCACACCACGCCTCCACAATGTGACTGACTCAAGTACGGCACCACAAAGAGAGGCGACTCCTACCAGTATAGGTCGTGGGTTATTTCGACTTGTTTACTCCTGCTGTTGATTTTTACATGAGATCTCCCACATCCACTTTTGTTCTTCCTCGCCTATTATGGTTTATAAACTATTACTGTAGGTACACGAGACGGGGTTTGGGTATTTTTCTCCTATTCTTTTCTGTTAAGGTTAATCCACCAGAGAACCGGTTTTATTATTCATGTCAATCCTGAAAGAAAATAAGGAAATTGTTTGGGTGTTATTATTTCTACGCTTCTAGTTTTATTTTTTGTTTCTTCGACTCGTGCTGAACATTGGTAATATCATAAAACTTGTTGACACAGTACGGTATGTGAGAGAGAGAGAGAGAGAGAGAGAGAGAGAGAGAGAGAGAGAGAGAGAGAGAGAGAGAGAGAGAGAGAGAGAGAGAGGGCAAAGTCATCATACTATTTAAATGTTACGTTCAGTGTTATTTTTATATTGTACGCATTCTGAAAGTTGAAATTGAACATGCCATTCATATCAGGCTTGGAGAGAGTACGAGGAAATAAAGGCGAAGGGGAAAAAAAAGTATTATTTACCAGTCGCCAGTGTGTGTGTGTGCGTGTGTGTGCGTGTGCGTGTTCGTGTGTGTGTGTTGGTTAGAAATGGAAGTCAGTGTCGCCGGATAAGAGTGAAAACAAATAGATGTCCTCACCAACCCCTCAAGTCATCTATTTGTTACACTCCATGTCTCTTACCGTCTCGTAGTAAAGATGAGCCCACATTATCACCTCACCTGGCCTAATACCACACCTTTAAGATCTCACTACTCGCTGTTCTTCCCCCTTTCATTTAATATCCTTCCTCCCTCTCCCTCTTCACTCACTGTGTCCCCTTCACTCTCGAATACGCGAAGTTATGGGGAAATGATCTCTCTTTGTTTTACCGTTTCTGATTCACGTCTGATCGTTAAAGGGATGGAGTGATTTGTGGATATATGAATAACTAACTTTGCTTTATTCTGGAGAAGTTTGGTCAGATTTATGTGCAGAGAAATCGAGGAAAGTTGTGGAATGGAAGATGTATTCCCTGAGGTGCAGTTTAGCATTGATTAGGTCACGGTGAAAGTGATATCAGGATAAATGGTATTCCTAATTGTGAAATGTTACCTAGCATTACTGAACCCTTCTTTGTCTTTCCTTCTACGTTTTTTTTTATGTTTTCTTCTATTCACGTTGTTGCCCCCCCCAAAAAAAAAAAAAAGGAATGTTTCTTTCTTTTGATGCGATCAGGAAAAGATTTTGTCACTAACTTTCCTTCTCCCCAGCAAAGACTTTCTTTTTCTTCTATTTTGCGTGCTGTGCTTCCTGTTTCTTGATACCAAAGAGGCTTATGGACTTGTAGTTGTTACTTGGATCCCATTTCTGAGAACTTCCGTGTAGTGCCAGCCCCATTTTAAAGGCAACGCACGTTTTCCAGGTACACGAGTTTCCCCTCACTCTACATCAATCCTCCTCCCAAATTTCCCAGGGCTGCGTCCTCAGTATTCAAAGGACATCACCTGCCCCTTGGGGTAATGAATACTGGTTCGTGTCTGGAGCGTGTTACTGTGTTATGTACTTGAAAATCATGTTTTTTTGTTGTTGTTGTTTTTGTTTTTATTAAGTCATGACTATCTTTTTATGTAAGAGAGGAAACGACCAAAGGGAAAATAGAATGCGTTCAGTGAGGTCACAGCTGGCCTGATGTTTACTATCAAGTTAACGTCGATTCTTGAAGGCCTCACCTCAAGAAGCGTTTTGTCTAAATGGCGGTCTATCTTTTCCTAAAGCGTTTTTCTTGTTTCCTACAGATGATGTCATCCATTTCTTTAGATACATAGAAAATTTCTATATGTTTATTTCTAAAGACACCTGTTTTTTTTTCCCCTAGGCAACAACTTGCCTAATATAAGGAAAGAACAACATGTGTTTCCAATGACGCTTCCTTTCCCAGAGGCTACTACCTGCTCCACTTGCCGCCCCTCGTTGAGGTTGTTGCCTGCTTCTATACCCCACGAACACTCTAATAGATTCAGGCGCTGGAATTCATTGAAGGATAAACTCTATTCTTAAGCTTGCCTTCTCTAATGGACACTGCTTTTTCAAGAATCTTTAGTGAAGAAGCTTCCTGTTTATTTGTTACTTGTCTACTTATCTTATTGTTATTTATATATCCATTTATTTATTCATTTTCTTTTTATTAGTGTGGATATGAAAGTGGAGTGTGTGTTTATTGAGCGTAATCAAAGAAATGGGCGTATCAGAGTTTTCTGCAAAGTTTGTAACGTTAAACAAATATTAAAGTTGAAGTGGAAAATGTTCTTGCTTCGCGAAATGTTACCTTCAAGATAGAAAAATCTCTCTTGTGCTGTCACATGACTACAAATATATCATCATTGGATCAGCGCTGGCTCACAAGAAACAAGAATATTTATGATAATAGGTCTTAGTGTTCTTTTTGTGGCCCGGAAAGCGACTTTCTTAATAGAAGAAAGTGCTTTATTTATTTATTTTTTTGTAGCACGTGTTTCTTGTTTTACTGTTCGTTCTTTTCGTGTATATAATAAGAAAAGTAACAAACATTGCGTATATGTGAAAATGACATGATGATTATAAAACCAGGAGAGAAAGTTCAGCAGCCAGAAGGACCTCTAGAAATGGGCTAAGAAAAAGCATAGCTGTTATCATAAAGAAGGAAAAATGTGAAATAGTAAGGTAACGGAACATGTGGTTTATAAAATTAATGACTGAAATCGGTAACAGTATGAATAATGTGTATTGGCTCGCTCTGGTATGTGCTACAAGAGAGGGACAAAACTAGAGATTGTAAAAGTTTGTGGAATTGATAAAGTAATGGTTTGGAAACGAGAGAGAGAGAGAGAGAGAGAGAGAGAGAGAGAGAGAGAGAGAGAGAGAGAGAGAGAGAGAGAGAGAGAGAGAGAGAGAGAGAGACTAGATTAAAAGTTGTAGGAAAGATTGAGTTTTGCATAAGTGGTGCCTGGAATTATTATGATATTGGGTGATATGTAGTGACCAATTATGAACATTCTTTTGATAGAAAACCCAGAATATTCTGTTAGAGGAATATACACGAATGCACGAATGACGAACTAAAAGGGTTGATGGAAAGAATACTGACATATCTGGAGGCATGGATGCAAATGCGGCAAGAGGTGCAGAGCTAGTGTTCTCTGACCTCTTTCCTCCTGGTTATTACGAAGGCAAGACTTGGAAATGAAGATGTGAATAATGATGAAGGGAAAAGAAAAGAAATGTGATCAAATGAGAATACGAGAAAGAAGAACATTATGGAAGCTAAAAAGAAAAAAAGACAGGAAAGAAGAGTATCAAAGACAGTAGAACGAAAAAAAAGAAAAAAAGGTAAACAAAGAAATAAATTTAAGACGGGCGAAAGCAGTATCTAGAATGGAACGGACATGTTGTATAGGAAAGAAGAGAATTAAGTAGTGGAAAGGAGTAAAACGGATAATCAGTGTGAAGGGAGAAATTTTTCTTTTTAATGAACAATTAATGTCTTTTGTTGAGAAGACACGAAGAAAGAAAAATAAAGCAAGATAAGGGGAAGAAGAGTACAGAGGGACAGCGTGGTGTGTTAATGGTGGGTCACAAGAGGTTCGGGGAGATTGTGTAGGAACAAGTATAAACATTTCTGGGGAAAGTGAGTTATTTTGGGAGAATGTGTATAATGCGCGAGGGTTGTAGAGTCAATGTGAAGGTCGATTACAGCAGCAAATGGAAGAGTGTAAGGGGGACAGGAATGCAGCGATTGAAGTTTAGGGTAAATATTTTGAATACCGGATAATCTAGAGAATAGTTGTTTTGATTATGATGTTCCTGAGGTGACGCGTAAGCTCAGATGGTACTGGCTTGTTATTGAAATGGAGATATCGCTGGGTCGGCCTCCACAAAGGCAGAATTGAGGCATTGAGTGGGAGAGTGAGATGATGTTTTGAAGATATTAATGAGAATGCGTACAAAAGACTGGCGCTTCTGAGTTGAGGCGAAGACGAGGATCCTTGTGGGGATTGTTGTGCCGTTCTGTGAGAATTTAAGACGCGGACTTGGAATGTAATATGGAGGAGACTCCTATTAAAATTGTTGTTGTTGACGAAGATTATACAGTCGAGGACAAAAGAAGCAAAGGTTCATGGTTCGAGCAGATCAAGTTCGATAAAAGAATGAAGAGGAATTGGATGAGATGTAGAGAGGATGCATGTCTGGAATGTGAGGCATTGAGGGAGAAAGGAAAAAATGAATCATCAAAGACTGGAATATCGAAGTATAGGACAAGAGAGTCACTATTGCCAGATTATTGTCTATGTAGTGAGGTCGCCACGAGAGGAAGATTACCGGACGTGATCTTGCTGGGCTTAGATGAAACAAAACACTCGATCCGGATAACCCCTCCCTGAGAGACAGAGAAAGAGAGAGAGAGAGAGAAAAAAAAACACACACACAAACATTTCTAAAGGGATGCGTCCTGCAGGTGAGAAGTAATTTTCTTGTTGGCTTGGTTAGTTTTTACTGAAAATAACAGCGACAACAGTCCTTTGTGTTAGTGTGGCTGCCCTGCACTCAGAGATGCCAGTGATGTTTTAAACTTTGTGAAGCGTGTGGGCCAACTGCTGATTGGCTGACTGGTCTGTGGTGATGGGAAATGCGATGGCAAATGTCCTCTATAATAAAATGTCACAATTGAATCAATAGATATGTTTATTTATTTTATTATTGTTTTGATAGAGTGGCGAGGCCTATCTGTGCTGTAGATCAATGGCGCGTGCGTGCGTGTATTGTATGTAAATTAAGTAATTCGGCAATTCAAGCGCCCTTTTAGTTGTGTATCATAGTTGTTGGAGCTATAGGGAGGGAGGGAGGGAGGGAGGGAGGGAGAGAGGGAGCGAGGGAGGGAGGGAGGAAGGGACAAGGAACTCTATGGGATTGGCATAAGTCCATTACCAGTAAGGCGAAAATGCTTCACTCGCCGAACTCAAGGGTGGTGGTGGTGGTGGTGGTGTAGCCACAATAGCTTTCCTCATTAGTGTTTCCTTAAGTAACCTTTCCAAAGAAACATAATGCTTTCATTCATTCACCCGCTACAGCGTTCTTTATTTTATTTCTGTTTCATTTCCTGCGACTGTGGATAGAATTCGGTCACCCACACGTTTTCTACACCACACTTTTTGTTCAGTGTAGAATCGGTGTTGTGTTTTTTGTGTCCCGGCAGAGAGAATGAGAGAGAGAGAGAGTGAGAGGGGGGGGGGAGGGGGAGAGAGGCGGCTCGCCGACGCCACTGTGTCCCCTCGCTCGGCATGTGAAGGGGATGGAAAAGGCGGCAGAGACTGGCCGGCTGCTGCTTAACGACGGCGCGGATCCCCGCTGCCCTCAAGGGATGCTGTTTGTTTTTTTCTTCGCTTTTACAAACTCAAAAGTAGATTCTTTTCCTAACTTTCTCACAATTTGTTGAACCAGTGAATGTGAATAGTCGTATCTTTGTATATATATATATATATATATATATATATATATATATATATATATATATATATATATATAGATAT
>CM035190.1:681598-701598 GCA_020233015.1 Callinectes sapidus | reverse complement strand
TAATGAGTGGTGGCTGGCTGCGAGAGGAATACAAATAGGATAGGTGCAGCTCTGGATATGCAGCCACGACAAGTAGAGAAAGGCGTAAATAGAAGCACTTGTTGTGCATAGGAGTGTATTACGTGTGTGTGTGTGTGTGTGTGTGTGTGTGTGTGTGTGTGTGTGTACTTCCTTATCTTGTCTTTCTTTCCTTTCAACATAGAATTAGTAAATAACTTTGATATAGTAATATTTTGTCTTTATTTTGAGAGCTACATATGCAGTTCAATAAGTTTGCATTAATGTTTATTCAATAATACTGCATCCCAGCAGTGAAAGAATGTTGTCTTTATAGTGGAGAAAGGGATTGAAATCGACAATAACAAATAGCTATCAAGATTCGTATGTTTTATAGAATTCCATTACGGCACTGAAAGGTTTAAGATTAACCATAAATTGATATACAATGCAAATCAAGAGAAGACAAATCTTTTTCTTCTGCGTTGCCTCTATTTCCATTCCCATCATGTTGCCGTACGCACTCAACTTCTTGCTTAGGAGATCACCACCATATCGCGGCAGCTGACGTTCACTTGACAAGACAATCTGTCATTTGTATCTCCCTCAATAAGACAGGCCAGTTGTCTCGCTTGTGATTACACCACATGACAATACCAGGACACATTTTCTCAGGGATCGCCGTGGCCTTACAAAATAACCTCGGCCAAGATTTTTCCCATGACCACTTCCAACACACAGATGAGACGAGTAGTCCCTTACACCTGCTCCAATTATTAAGTCACAATCCGATAACCGATAACAGCTACTTTGCCATATTAGCTTACTTGGAGACACATATCAACCTGAAAAGAATGCACAAGCTACACAACTTCTCTACCCTACACCGCAAGAAAATAGAGATGGCTTCAGCATGATAACTCTACACTTAACTTATAACGATATCTCTTCGGATTGCAGCATTTTCAATGTTAAAACATCCAGTACCTCCTGCAGAAGTTATTAGAGTTGAGAGGTGTGTGGAATATGACGGGATTCCAGAGACCAGTGTTCCAGTTGGTGTTCAAGAAGTCAGTGTTCCAGTTTGGGTTCGAGAGGGAAGCGTTCCAGAGACAGTTTCCCCACCAGCCTGGGCGAGAGTGGCAAGAGGTGCTGGGATGCAGGCAACAGAGTTGAGGGGGCCAACGTCTGGAGATAGCACGTACAACACTAATTCATTCCCAGGTGCGGTTAATTAACATTTCTGTATTATTATTCATAATGTAAAGGATTAGATTTTACCAATACAAGTCGTCGACGATTTGAGATTTATCTTACTTATGACTGAGTCACTTAACCACAACTGCTATCAGATATCGGTCAGCATCAATTTGTATACAATGATGTACTAAGAGGCGATACAGCAGTTATAAGAAAAAAATGTCATAGATATATAAGAATAGTCTAATGTTACCCAGTATGATATTATATGCAGTAATCATCACAGGTTAACCTTTTATGTCTAGCCAACAGAGAAATATGCAGTTAAATAGTGAGCCCGTATTAGACTACGTGCCTAATTATCACTAATTTTAAACATAAATCATTACATGAAAATATACTCTACAGTTTTTCGTACCAAAAGCCATAAAATATATAATAAATAATAAAAAAAAAACTACGAAAGACATAGAATGAATACACAGATGTCAGCAAAATGCGCCAAAGTTAACAAACCATCTTGCCCACGCGGTCTCTGAGACAGAGAGGAGGGCGAAGTGTAAACATGATTTAGCCAGTGAATTCTTCAATAGCGTCAGATTCCCTCACTCTTACTCATCCAGGATGTTCGAGCAGATGCAGGAGAGGCGCTACGAGTGTTCTGCTCTCCTGCAAGGCCAGAAAAGAGTGGAAGACTGGATTAACGTGCAGATCAGTTGGTACAAGAAATGAACCAGCATGGAGACTCGCCAGGTGAGGTGACGGTCAGGAGTGGCGCCATAGGATAGGCCAGCCGACGCGCCCCCGACGTTTGCTTCCGTGGTGATTTCATTGAAGTTGATATTTATTATTATAGGTAGATTCTCTCTCTCTCTCTCTCTCTCTCTCTCTCTCTCTCTCTCTCTCTCTCTCTCTCTCTCTCTCTCTCTCTCTCTCAGCCCCAACGTCTTGTTCTTATAAGCCCCAACGTCTTGTTCTTATAAGAAGGCACGAGGAGTTAGGGTAAATGTGTACAGGAGATCCTTTCTGTGCCAAATATGGTTGTCTCCTTAGACTTTTTTTCAGAAAATGCTAAATTGGTGTTTTTTTTGGTATATCTGACCATTTAAACCAAAATAAACTTAAACCATAGTTATTCTAACACTGTTTTTGGCTCGCTGTGTTGGTTTTCAGCATGAGTTGGTAATATAAGAATAGCCATTTTTAACTTCCTTCATGAATTATTCTCCCCTCTTACAATATTATCAGTTTGTGTATCTGTAGTCAAGTCCTCCATATAAGTTACCTGCAGGTCCACTTTTGATTTCTTTCATTTTGTCACCATTGCATTCACAGTCATACCATACTCTCCTTTTGCTCTTACTAGACTCCATCATCTGATATTGAAATCCATTTGCCAAGATTTACTCCATCCATTTGTTTTATTCAAATCACCTTGTTGCATTGTATTAACATAGCAATTTCTTCACTTGTTACTCACATACTTGCATATCAGAAATATTATTGGTCTCAATACCGATCCCTGCAAGACATTACTTGTTATCTTTTCTTTATTGTGCAGATAGTCCTCAGTCCACTTCAGCAGTCTTCCTTCAACTCCTCCATACTTGTTTTAGCTTCCATATTGATCTTTGATGTGGTACTTTATCCAAAGCTTTCTTCAAGTCCAAGTATTCATTATCCCAGCGATCTCTTTCTTGAATAGAATCCATCATTCATAAATAGAACGAACGGTAAAGGCAGAGTCACACTAGCACTTTTATAATCTTTTTACTTTTCTGTGGTCTTTTACACTTCCGTCATCTTTTAGGAGAATGGAGCTGGCCATCTTCTTGGGAGAGCCACCGTGGTCATTTCTAGGTCAAATAAAAATCCATAGTGAGTAATATAAAAAATATCCCAATATATATTTATTTTCTGATAATTATAATTTAACTTATTTTTCACTATTTTCAAATATAAATGCAAATCAAAGCATAAACTTATACATTTATTCTGATGAGTGCTAGATACTCATCAGTGCCTTGCCTTGTGTGTTTGTTTACACACAACTTTCAAGTTCAGCGCATCATATTTATCTTCTATTCTATTTTAAGTTGTCTATTGTTTTTAGTTTAAGTCATATACATTTAATTTCTCATTTGCCTGAAAAGCATCAAGCTTATACATAGGCTGGCCAATAATGTATACTCAATAATATAATGTATAAACCTAGGCTATAATAAAGTGTTTAAAGTGTATCTTTGACGTTGAAAATGGAACAAAAGAATACTCCCAGCTGGACTCGTTTGTCAGAGGATATTCTCATTGAAGCCATACGAGGTCACCGTTGTCTGTGGGACCACCGAGATGATTTCCTACTGGAAGAAGGGGTTGAAGCGAGTTGCTTATAACGTTGTCACTTGCATTCTGCGTGAAAGTTTTCCAGAACTTTCAAACATCACAGCAGGTAATTCTTTTTGTTACTAGACAATAGATCATAATATTAAGTATCATTTCATTTAATTTCTAGGAAACCAGCATGGGGCCACTCTTGGGTAACATGCTTTGTGGGATTGTGAGGGATTCGGCCCTGACTGGTGTTTATTGATTTAAATAAGATGTATAGATCAATAATAACTGTTTGCTGTTCTTCAGGAAATTTGGGAAATTTTACATTCTATCATGTTTCTGTATGTCTGTAGGGAGCTAATTAGGTAAGGTTAGTTTAGGTTAGGTTAGTGTTTATTCTGATATGACCATATTACTGATTTAGCAATCCTAGGGGCTAGGGTCCAGTTTTAAGCATTGTGGAGAGAGAGAAGCGAGAGGAGCCACGCATTTCTGATTTAAATCACCCATATATGGCTTCCCCTCCAAATCCCTGATTTACTTTAAATGAATAGTGCACTGCCTCCAGAAACTAAGTTAGGTTAGGTCAGGTCAGGTCAGGTCAGGTTAGGTTAGGTTTTCTTAACTGAACTGAAGTACAAACCGTACTGGACAATATGTTCTGGTTAGGGAGAGTTAACAGCAATTGCCCGCTAGCTACTGGACAAAATTTTTATCGTAAATTCAAAACTCCGAAAATTGGAGGTTCGCCAAATCGAGGGTCAAGTATAATCAGAATGTTTTTACTTCAGATTGTCCAGCTAACCTAATCCAGCCAGGGGGCTGTGTCCAAAGTCTGCCTGGAAATCCCCTACACAGCCATTTTAAAAAATTTGGCATGCCCTCTCACACAAAAAAATTTAATATTTAAAAAAAAATAGTACCTCACTTATTAGTTTGTTTGGATAATTACTTAGAAGAAAATTTTGTTTGACTCAATGGGAGAATTATAAAAATGCTAGGAAAAGTAATAGAGGACATTTTGGACCTATGCCCAATAAATAGCTCAAACCCTCAGCCACATATCGTAAGATTAAATCCATAATATCCAGAATAAATATATTAATTACCTGGCCAATCATGTGTTTTCCATGGGTGATTTCATATTCGAGTTGCTCCAAGTGGATCAGAGGGTATTTACTCCTCTAAATGGGAGTTGTTTGCTGCAATGTCCTTTCTGAAGGACACATTAGACAACTACTCGATCACGTCAACTGAAACTTTCATGGATAAGGCAAGGAAAATATTTTTTCAGATTATATAGTGGCTGGAGTTCCGGTAGCTAGAACTTTGGCTCATCGAGATCATGTTCAGGCAGTCTATTCAGAGCTTGGTAACTTTGCATTCAGCATACTACCTTGCTGGGTCTCATGCCGAATTCTCTATACGGTTTTTGCTCTGCCCTCTTGAGCAGTGTGCGCCTCTTTTTATATAATTTAATGGATGTTAGGTTAAATATGCCTAAGTCAGGTAAGATTAAGTTCTCTAGAAGTAACTTTGTGTGGAAAATACAATGAGAATATTTCTGAAAATTAGTGGCAGTACAAAAAACATATTGAAAACTGGGAATGATGCCATGTAATTTTTTTAGGCTAGGTTTATATCCCATGGGGCAAGATCCTGTGGATGGCTACTTAGGATAGGTTAAGTTAAATTAGAATAGTCTAGGTAAGAATGGGTCAGGTTAGGCAAATCAATGATCTTGGGGGAGGGGGAACACCAAGGGCACTAGAAAATTGAGAAAAATATCCACTAAGATACTGGCTCTCCAAGAAAGTGTGTCCATAAGAAACTGACAGCCATGTCAAAGCCATTGCCGAGAAAGCCTCTCAGAGGATCTCTGCTTTGAGAAGGGTTGCTGGCTTCCTTGACAGGAAGGGGAGACTGCTGCTGTACAAGCCACAGGTTAGGCCCCACCTGGAGTATGCAGCCCTCTCCTCGATGTCCTGTGCCGCCACACACAGAAAAAGGCTAGACAACATCCAGTGCCACACTCTTTGGCTGGTGGATGCTGCTCCCACACTTCACCAAGAGCCTGAGTGTTCCCTTGACACACTGAAACACTGAAGAGATGTGGTGTTCCTTAAGGCACAAGTGTAAAGAGTGCCACATCTAGCAGGGCAGCACAAGAACGGTGCTTAACAGTGGTTACTCAGTGCAGGTTCCGCAATCCAACGGATGTCAGCACCAGCGCACCTTCTCAGGACATGTCTCCAGGTTGTGGAACTTATTCACGGCCGTAGTGCCTCAAGTGAAGGAAATGAAAACTCATAGTGCAGTGAAAGTGACTAGGGTACAATGAATTTAGTATATTAAGTTTTGCCTAAGTTTATATATATACAAAAGTAATGTATAAGCATATATTGTATATACTTAGTACCCTAAGAATAGGTAGCACATGACAGTGTGCCTTTGGGTACACGTTAAATAGTAAAACCTCATGTTTAAATAAAAGCAAACAAACTGGAATGCTATATCTGCCTGACTGCAAGCTAGCATGATGGATGCCGGAACGCAATCCCTGAGAGCCAAAGTTTCAGCTGCCCGAATTCTGCCCATGCTGTCCATATTATGCTTAATACAAGTGAAAAAAGTAAACATTGTAGTTTCCCAGTCATACCAACATACATTTCCTTTCTTTCCAGGAGAATTCACATTTTATGTGAAAATAAAGCAGTGCTTATACATGAGGATGAGGCAGAAGAAGTAAGTACTGTAATTCCTCATCCAAGCACTTCAAACAGTCCACTCTCAGGTTCAATTATGAAATACATAGTAATGGTATAGTTGTTTTCTTTGGTATGTGAGTATATTTCACATATTTTTCCTTGTGGTGAGGGAGCAAGAATTTATTCTCAATCCACACTGTATATGTATATTATGATGGTAAGGGATTAATTAATTCAAGAGAGAGTAGACAGACATTGAGTGTGTTTCCATTGTGAACAGGATAAATCACAAGATTACCACCATATCTTTACTAGTAGTAGTAGTACTTAGGATAGGATAAATATTACTTCGCATTCTATCCATTTATTAAAGACACTCATTTGTACAGGTTTGTGAAGGTGGAAACAAGCTTGGGTGATGGCTGGCTTGGCTCAGCTCGACTTGGCTTGGCTTGGCTTGGTGCAGTTAAGATTGGTAAGTAAGTCAATTTGGCTAGCTGCTCTATATTGATCTTATTAACTGCATGCCTCCCCTCTGCCCCCATCCTCTCCCCTCTCACAATAGTGGCAGTGTCCGATGGCAATCACCACCACCACCACCACCATACACACACAGACAGAGAGACAGCCTTCATTTCCTGGTGGATTTGCTTGCCAGTGTAACCCTTCAAATGCAGGAACTCCTAACCTAACCTAACCTTTTACAGAGACCTCCCACCTCTTGTATGTATCACCTTAGCCTCACTGGAGTCTCTGACTGAGGACTGACTGACTCACTCAATGAATCACTGACTCAATAATGCAATACAGAATGTTTAGTAAGCAGAGATAGAAAAACCAACATTTTTGAGCTTTTCCCACACATGTGCTTCCATAGCCAATTGGTGTTAATGAAGTGTCTGTTGTGATTACCTTATGTCTATGGTACATACATCATCATTTGGTTACTATGCTCAGTGAGTGTGGAGGCTGTATGTAGATTACCAGATTAGATGTTGCATTTTGGGTGGGCATATAGTAAAGAATTATTGAAGTTTGACATCAGATGTTCCCTCCCTACTGTGTACAGATATCTTTGAAATGTTTACCATGACAACTGAGATTTCTTTGTTGAAAAGAATTGACATTTCTTGTGATGTATGTAGGATTAGGTATCTAGATTAAATTGATCCAAAGGTAACCTAACCTCATCCATCCATACATACATATATATCATCATCGTCCACCAAATACCAGTTTCTCAATTGGTCAGGTCAGGTCAGGTCAGATGTGCACTTGCTTGCATGTGTTGATATATATATATATATATATATATATATATATATATATATATATATATATATATATATATATATATATATAATATGATGGAATATAATGATATAACCTCTCTAAGTAGAATGCAGTTTATAATACATCACTATATGAGAGAAAATAATGTACGTGAGAACTTGGCAAATATCAGAAAAATCATGTTGATGGATGAAGGAAAACTTATTATGAAAAGCAGAAGTTTACTGCACAGAAACACACAGACATCTGGTAGTTTATAGAATTGAGTGACTGACCCTTTTTTCTATTTATACAAAGTGGGCATTTTATGGGAATTTATGGGCTAAAGGATACTACATAATGGATACCTCTAATCTGAAAGCCCACCCTTTTGGGAATCATTACCTCAAGTGGAGGATGGCCACTCTCCCTTGGGATTGTGGCCAGCAGGATTCTAAACCGTGTGCTGGGAGATCTTTGGGCTCCCAGAGCACACGTTGTTGTTCCACTGTAACACAGTGGCCCCTGTCTTGACCTGATGGTGGGAGCAGCAAACTCAAATCTTGCCAGCACCGCAAAACCTACTTATAATGGTAATTTTATTTGATGAATCCTTCTCACCTGACACAGTACCATGTCTGGCAATGGTGACACTTGCAATGCTAGCCAGCCAGTGCTATTTGACAGCTAACTGGAACTTCCCTTCATTATTCAATTAATTGGGCACCATATAATTCAAAATGCCACTCACAACCTTAATTGAGCTCATTTCATCCATCAACCCAGGGGTTCTTAACTGGGGGTATCCATACCCCTTGGGGGTATGGGTTTGGATCTCTGGGTACTGGTATTTATTTTATTTAATCATATTTTCACTTGGGTAGAATGTTAGATTATTAACTAGAACAGTCATTCTATATTTTAAAACCAGACTTAAGTTCCACCCTTAACTTTTTAAAACTTTTTTTAATTGTTTTGAGAGCAGTGTTATTTGTATTATGTTTAATAATCCCTAGAATGGTACTGACATATTTGGAAGACACTGGCAAATAATAGGAATGACGATAATTATTTTGACAGTCAAGTGAATGGGGGTATGGGACCATGTTGGGCAATCCATTAGGGGTCTGGAATCATCAAAAGGTTAAGAACCCCTGCATCAACCGATCCCCCTTTCCATTCACTCAATCACCCACCCTCAGCCCCACCTACCTATCTACACATTATTTGCCTCCACAGCCAAACTAGACCTAAGGGAAAGGTAACTCGCGATATCTATCACCATCAAAATTTTATTGAGAGAGAGAGAGAGAGAGAGAGAGAGAGAGAGAGAGAGAGAGAGAGTTTTTGTCATGTTTTTCCAATGTCATTTTATTCCCTTGTTACTGTTTTTCTCTACATTTTTTTTATTGTTTTTGGTGGTTTGCGAGTGTTTAATAGGTTTTTTTATTGGTTTACTTTCTTCTTATGGTTTCATACTATTTTCGTTACATTTCTTGATTTTGTGGGTGTTTTACCACTGTCAAGTTAGCTGTTTGCCCTGTTTGGATTTGTTTCACTCGCTAATTTATAGAGTATTTTCATTGATGTTTAAGGAGTTTCATATTTGTTTTTCCACTGTTTATCTGTATTTTTTTTATCGCCTACTTGATTTGTTGGCACACACAGTGTGTGACTAGTAAATATACTCGCTCCAGGTCGCAAGGTATCTGCGTCTGGCCAATGATCCAGCCACTTATCACGTAGGGGGTGGGGCCGGTGGTGTGTGGCAAGTCTGGCTGTGGCTGGGCCAGTTGCCCGCTGTACACCGTGTGGATAGGTAGGTCAGTCAGTGTCACCCTGCCAGTGGTTACAACTTGTGCTGTTTTGAGGCGGCTGTCCACTCCAGCTGTGCGTAGGACGAGAGTACTGTACTTTAGTAGGGCCATGTATATCTTTCAGAGTTATGTTTCTTTCAAAGCAAGCTCTTTCCCGCCCAGACACCACATGATGCGGTGGGAGCGGCGGCTGCTGTGGTGTCTGCCCAGCCCAGCCTGAATGATCAGTGGTTTCCCAGTGTTGGGTGGGTGAAGTTGTGGGCAGATTAGCTATTTTTAACCTATTGAAAAGCCTCTGGTTGCAGCGTTTTTAGCATTCCAATGGCAAATTAAGACGGTCTGGTGAACGTGACTAGTGAGATTACACGAGTGTTTTAGCATTCTAGTGACATATTAAGACCTGGACTAAAGCTGCAAGATGAAATCACAGGGGCTGCTGGACTACGTTATCAAGGTGACTGCAAGCGCTGTGACACAAGCATCACGGTCACGGTGCCAGTGTTTATTTAAGGCAATCACCCCTACATGGGAGGCGTAACCCCCCACCACAAACCCCGGCGCCACCTTTGATTCTCATTTCATCGATCATTTTCAGGCTCATCTCTCATTATTATAGGCTCATCTTGCCACAGTATGCAGCCATCGTGCTAAGCTTTCATATTAGCCATTCAGACATAGCTTTCGTGGTCATGTTTAGGTTTTGTGAAGGTTTAAGTGAGATGTGGGGGGGGGGGGGCCGGACCCCAACCCGAGGCCCCCGCCTGCCAGGCGCCAGCTGGGTCTAATTTCAGCTTATTTTCATTTATTTCTGGAGTGTTTATTTAGGCTCAATAGTGAAATGTAATGCTTTCTACGAGTATTGTGGGCTGTTTTGAATGTCTGCCATGGGTGTGTGGGCTGGAGATGGTTGTGGTTGGCGTTATTATGATCGTAAATAAGGGTGGCTTTTTGCGCCAAATTAATTGGAACGCCCAACACCATGCTTTATTTGAGGCAGTATCAAGTTCTTATTAATTGCCAAAGATAGTCCATATCAAACCATGTTTTGTGCGTAAAGCTCAGTGAAATCAGTGGATGGTAAAATTGTTTGCTAGCGGTGTTAAAATTGCATTAATTATTTATTTATCAGCCTGTGAATGATTTATTTCTGCCTCTAACTCACTCCAAAGTGTTGAAAATAATTGAAAATAACTAGTCAAGTCTTTTGAAGTGGTTTTTGGTTCTTTTGAAGTGGTCGTGAGTGAGTATTTAACGAGTTTTAAAAAGGGTCATATTTTTATAAAATACTCTATTTCTAGTAGAAATTCTTTACAATTACTGTTGTTTAGAGTTTGTTTGTATTTTGGGAATTAGTTAGAGTATTTATGCAGCCGGAATATGGCCAAATCTTTGGTCTGAAAGCGTTTTTTCGAAAGGTCATTTTTAAAATGGTCTCCCCTAAAATACGTACGTAAATATAGACAGTCAACTTAGAGCACGGGTCAGGCTGTGACGTCATCAGCCGTGACGTCACAATGATGGCCACCTCCTGCTGCCTTCCCTTTATGAATTATATCTTCCATATATATTATGATTTACTGTGTTTACCGTGCGTGCGTGCGTGCGTGCGTGCGTGTGTGTGTGTGTGTGTGTGTGTGTGTGTGTGTGTGTGCTTAATCAATAGGCAGGGGATAGATAATACATAGAAATCTCTCGGTATATTGATGTTTGCTACAGGACCTGCCTCATACAGATCTGATATCTTGTTGCAGCATCTTCTTCCTTTCATTTCTTGTGTTGTAACCGAATCAGCTGTTTTTGTGAACGTATTTAACTGATGAACATTATTAATTTGCGTCTCCTCTCTCTCCAGCACCTACTCCACCGCCCCTGTTATTCCCGTTGACTAGCCAGCCTCTTGATGTCTGCTGGACCGTGGTGAGACAGGCAAGGAGACAATATAAACTACTTGTTGCCTTGTTTATTTGTCAATGATTACGTTCTTTTTACTGTCTGACATCTGATTTCCCTAAGGTTTGAGAGTAAAGTTGTTATTATTCGGTCATAAATTCTACCCTTCCATCCATCCATCCAACAGTAATGGTTCCTCCGTCTTCCTCACGCCCTCCAGTAGTTTGCACAGGTGTGTGTGTGTCAATGAGCATGTGTGTGTGAGTGACTGAGTGAGTGAATGGTTAGTGGTGTGTTGTGTTGTAATTTAGTGTTGGAAGTACTGATAAAAATGAAGTAAAGCTAGGAAAGAAATTTAATGGTAGTAAGAAGTTTAGTTGTACCCTGACCTAATCTAATTTAACGAATCATTACCTCACCTCACCTAATTGTTTGCACCGCACACAACACCACAGCAGTCGTCCATGGGAGAACCGCGGCGTACAGACCCCAAAGCAGCAACGCGTGGTGGCTTTTCCGCCTTGGGGCTCGTGAAAACATTTGATGTCGGGGCGGAGAGCCTGTACCTGTCGACAGTGAGTTCGTCTCTGTTCCTGAAGGTGGTGTCGCCCAGCCAGAAGACCGACATGAACTTCCGGTGGTCCATTGATCAGATGGCGGCGCTGCAACCCGTCAACCTTGAGACTTCCCCCATTCATGCAGGTGGAGGCGTTTGTGGACCCGGAGTATGAACGCTGGGCCCAGGATGCCATTGACAGGTGGGTGCTGCTCCTGTCTGTCTGTCTGGATGTATGTATGTATGTGTTTAAAAAGGTTTTCAAGACAGTTTCTCCTCATAATAACCAAGAAATATTACCAATCCATCACCAAAACTATAGAAATACCTTTATAAACATGACTATCTTCAAGCAGAGCCTTTGGAAAATAGTTATGGTGAGACAGCAAAGTGTTTTAGTATACAGGCATAACATTCTCTGGCAGGTTCTTCACTACACACCAGTCAGTAATCCCAAGCCCCAGGACTGGCAGTAACAAGTCGGCCAGTGTGGTGAAGAAGTGTGTGCAGCAGTCCCAGGCCAGCCCCTCCCTGCCTTTCTCTTGCTCTCAATCAGGTTGACACTCTCTCACACTAGAAAGATTGGAAACTAATGGAAAAAAGTGTGCATAACCCCTTCAGTACTGGGACATATTTTTATCATGAGTTTGGGATGTGATTAGATTTTATTTAGATCAATTTCCTACTATGAATAAACTTTTTCCACCAATCACTTCCCTTCCTTCAGATATATTAAGTTTTATTGTTATTATTATTATTATTATTATTATTATTATTATTATTATTATTATTATTATTATTATTTATTATTATTATTATTTTTTTCACAATCATTGTCTCAGTTTCATCTCCCACTATGAATAAACTTTTCCACCAATCACTATAATCCATACTTGCTTCCCTTCCTTTAGATATATTAAGTTTTATTTTCATTATTATTATTTTTTTTTTTTTACTGACTTGCATCACACTTTCAATTCATACTATGAATAAACCTTTTTCCACCAATCCCGACCCACTGACCACCTCCCCTTCTTCAAATACACCAAGCTGGCTGGGGTTTGCCGGGAACCACGAGCCACAGATGATCATCCCCAGTGCAGTGGCCATCAAGGAGACGGCCAAGGTGGGGGAGCAGCAGTCCCAGCGCCGCCTCTGCAAGGGAGTAGAGGACCTGGACTTCTTCGTTGGGGATGAGGCCATGGACGCTACTGGCTATGCTATCAAGGTGAGGTGACTGGGGTGGATTGGGGTAGGTTAGGTAGAGAGAGAGATTTGATTTGATAAATTTATTGCACCCTAAAGGAATCAATAAAAAAATAACAATGGTAGGTTAGAGAGTTGTACTTTTAGGTGAGGTGAGGTAGAAAGACTGTGTTAGATTAGATTTGGTGGAAAGTGTGTGTGTGTGTGTGTGTGTGTGTCTGTTAAGTTAGGTGGAGAGAGGGAGAGTCCTACTTTAGGTTAGGTTAGACACTGTAAGGTACAAAGAAACATTAGGTTAGGCAAAGAGAAGAAACACAAAGAAGTTAGGTGAAGTGAGACAGGGAGTGAAGGAAAGCTACAAGGAAGAAAGAACTGAAGAATATAGTGATTTCATAAAAATAGAGTGTGTGTGTGTGTGTGTGTGTGTGTATACACATGAGGTGCCTTACCTGACAGTACCAGAAAAAGAGAGTGTGTGTACATGAGTGCCTTGCCTAACAGTACCAAAGAAAGAGAAAGAGAGTGTGTACTTGAGTGTCTTAACCTAGCAGTACCAGAAAAAAAGAGAGAGGGAGAGTGTGTGGATGTTTGTGTACATGAGTGGCTTGCCTAACAGTACAAAAAAAAAATAGAGAGAGAGTGTACATGAGTGCCTCCCCCAACAGTACCCAGTGAGACTTGGTATCGTGGAGGACTGGGACTTGATGGAGAATTTATGGAGCAGTGCATCTTGAAGTACCTGAGAGCAGAGTCAGGACCACTACTTCCTCCTCACCGAACTGCCTCTCAACACTCCAGAGAACAGAGAGTACACTGCAGGTATGTCTGTCCATCCATCTGTATGTGTGTGTGTGTGTGTTTTCCTTTTTATTACTTTTTTGTGTTAGAGGGGGAAGCTGGGGGAATTAAGACAACAAAATAAAAAAGACTGCTAATTTGCCAGTTACCTTATATGTCCAAAAGTATTTGCCAAAAGACAGTGGCAAATATCTTGTGTGTGTGTGTGTTTACCTAGCTGTGTTTTTTATTTATTTATTTTTTATGCTTTCCTTGTAAGAGGAGAAAGCTGGATAAGGGCAACAAAGATTATTCGATGAAAAGACCCCACTTAGATGCCAGTTCCTGAGCAGGTCCAGCAGGAGAGTTATGTGAAAGAATGGGATAAATGTTTACTCCTCTGCTCTTTCATGTTTAGAGAAAGCCTAATGAAGCTATACTGACAGACAACACATGCACTTTCTAACCTACAGGGGGACTAGAAAATTTTGGGGCAGTTTTTTTGTTGTCTTATGTTGCCCTTGACTAGCTTCTGCTTACATAAAAAAAATGCATTGATGCACAATGGTGATAATGCTTTTTTTTCTCTCTCTCTTTCTCTTTTCTGTCAATTGATTCACACAAAGTGATAATGCTTTTTCTTTTCTCTTTCTTTTTTTTTCTTCTCTTCCCCCCAGAGATCATGTTTGAGTCATTCAACGTGCCTGGGCTGTACATCGCAGTACAGGTGGTGCTGTCCCTGGTGGCGTCCTGGGTGTCACGCCACAGAGCGCTCCCTCACAGGCACCGTCATTGACTCAGGCGACGGTGTGATGCACGTTATCCTTGTGGTGGGTACTGGGCCTCGTCTTCTTCACCACTCACAGCCACCACATGCCCATCATTGCTACTTTGTCCTCCTCCTTAGTGCAAGAGTTAATCAGTGTCTTTCATCACCCTGACTGCTAGAACTTTCTGTCCATTCTGTTTTGTCCTCCTCCCTAGTGCAAGAGTTAACTAGTTTTCTCAATCTTTCATGCATTTTACTGTAAACTGAAACACTCTGGCCATTGTATTCTGCCTACCTTTCCAGTGCAAGATTCAATGATTCATTTACATACATCGCTGCATCCATTAACTCTTTCAATGTGATATGAGACAATAGCAATGCATGAGATCTTTAATAGCATCTGTGAGAAAGAAATACTTGAAAAAGAGTACATTTTGCATTTTCTACCCAGTTTAAACACTTGAGGTAATTATGAAACAAATTAAGATATCTTAGAGTCATCAGTTATTAAGGAAAGATGGAGCCAATAGCAGTAGTGAAAGGGTAGAAACATGACGACACTCGCCATTGAAGGTATCAGTGTTGTAATGACCCACTGATACACTTACAGGCTGGTGATGGGTATGTGATAGTAGGAAGCTGCATCAAACACATCCCCATCGCTGGCAGGGACATCATCACCTACTTTGTCCAGAGTTTGCTGAGGGAGAGAGAGCCAAACATCCCTCCACAAATGAGCATGGAGACTGCTAAGGCTGTCAAGGGTGAGGAGGATGAGATTGTGTTGCTTCTTGTTGTTCAGTGTGTTGCTTTTTGTTGGTATTTGTGTTGAGTAGTAGTAGTAGTAAGACAAATGAGTGTAAAGATGGTAAGGAAAACATGGGCTGGGTCATGGACACTCTTTACTCTTATGTTTCGACAGAATGTCTTCCTCAGAGTGAGTGACGGACATGGGTTTTCCTTACCATCTTTACATTGTGTTGCTAAAGCTGTCAGGGAAGGTATGGGTTGGTGTACTGTTGTTTCTTACTGATAGTTTGTGTTGGTTAAGCTGTTATTGTTGTTTGTTGATATTTGTGTTGCTAAAGGTGTTATTGCAGATTTTTGTGTTGTTGAGGGTGTTGCTAACGTTGTCAGGGAGAGATGAGTTGATGTACTGTTGTTTCTTACTGGTATTTGTGTTGGTTAAACTGTTACTCTTGTTTTTTATAGATATTTGTGTTGTCAAAGGTGTTAGTGTTACCTTCACCCTACAGAGAGATTCAGCTACATCTGCCCGGACATTGCCGAGGAGTTCAATAAATACGACAGTGACCCGGCCAAGTAGATAAGGAAATACGAAGGCAAGAATCCCTTTTTAGGGGAGGGGCCTAACTCTCTTGGGTTGCATGACTAACACATATATCCACACACACACACACACACACACACACACACACACATACACACACACACACACACACACCATTCATTTCATTATTAGTAGTAGCAGTCAGTCTTTGTACCAGACTAACAATCAAGGTAAGGTTCGGCAAGATGTAGGATAAGGTGGAAGTGTTTTATTTATGTTCATTTATATTGTTCCTTTATTTATATTGTTCCTTTTTTGTCCATCTTCCTCCCTTATCTCTCTTTTTATTTATTTTTTTCTTTTTTTCCTTGTGAGGCAGGGCAGTGATGCAGGGTGAGGTGGAATTGGTGTTATGTTCATTATTTTTTGTTCCTGTTCTATAATGCTCTTGTTGAAGTTATTTCATGTGCTTTCTTATTTTTTTTCTCTAGTTTTATATTTATTTACGTATGGTTTTATTTTCTTTCAGCCCAAGCCAATTGATGTAAATGTCATCGCTCACAAGATGCAGCGTTACGCCATCTGGTTTGGCCTTGCTGTTGGTAAGTGTGTGTGTGTGTTGGGTTTGTAGGTAAATTGGCAGGTTTTTTTCTTCGTTATTCAGTTTTGGTTCTAAAGTGTTTGTGGTATTTTGGTTTTAAGTGGGAGGTTGAAAATGTGCCAATTTTTTCAACATACTGTGAGGCTTATTTATCTATTGTTAAGTCAGTTTTTGTTGCATAGGGAGAGGGTGAGGCTATGGCATTCATTAGCTTATTAAGCAGGGACATCCACTTTTTGATGCCAACGTCCTCTTTCAGGAGTTGACATCAGCAGTACCAGCTGTAGCAGGCACTGGCACTGACGTGGTGGCTCAGTGTCTTCTCCTGGGAGGTGGTAGTGGTAGTAGTAGTAGTAGTAGTAGTAAGGGAGGGAGTAGGTGGTAGTAGTAGTAGTAGTAGTAGTAGTAAGGGAGGGAGTAAAGTAAAAAGTTGGAAGTAGAAGAGGCATCAGTAGGAGATGGAGGGAAATTGAGAAAGCTAATGGAAGGAAGGATAGAGGGGGTTAGAGATTTAAAGAGAAAATTTGAAAGGGTCACAAACACGAATTATGTACTACTATTACTTTTTATTTACCTCTCTCTCTCTCTCTCTCTCTCTCTCTCTCTCTCTCTCTCTCTCTCTCTCTCTCTCTCTCTCTCTCTCTCTCTCTAAACGTGTAGCAAACAAACAACATATTTCTCCCAAAAGCCCTTTAATTTCATGACACTGTATTATAAAGTGAAGGAAATCTGCAATCTTAGAATTAAATCATGGATATATTTGTAGTTTGCAGGTTTGAAAACAAGACAGGAGGAATAGAGAGAACTCGAAGCAAAGGGCAGCATGAATGATTTTGTTTTTTATGTAAGAGGCTGAAGTTGGCCAAGGTCAACAAAAACCATGAAAATAAAAAGCGCATAAAATTTTCAGGCCCCTGTGTTGCCCTCTCTCTATCTGCCTGTCTTCCTCAGCTTACTTGTGTGAGGGATGTTGTGTTAGTATTTTCTGTCATTTTTTGTAGCTTGCTTCGTTAGTAAAAGGTGTAGTATTGTAGTAAAGTATTTGTTAGTGTTACAGCAATGTTGTGCTCCTTATTGTATGAAGTACCATGTATTAGAAGTATTGGATGGGAAGTGCAGTGTTTTGATGATGTTTTTGCATGTAGTACTTTATGTAATAAACTAAGAAGCTGAAGAAGCTCTTCAGTTCTCATACTAAAGCATTATCCTTGTACAGGAAAGTATTTGAAACCTTAGATAGTGGTGACAGGTATGATATAATAATTTTTCTGGATTTTAGCAAAGTCTTGGACAGAGTACACCATAGGAGACTGATAAGTAAGGTCAGACAGAGCTCATGGAATAGATGGGAAGGTATTAGAGTGGATCAGGGGATGATGGATGGCTTACAAGTAGGGAACAGAGGGTACAGATGAATGGGATAGATAAATATGTAGTACAGATTAATTAAAGGGGCTGGCTTGTATAGGTCATACTGCTAGGCCTTCTGCAGTCGCCATCCTCATGTTCTTATAGTGTTGAGTATGAGGGGTTTAAAGATAAAACATTGTGTAGATCTGTTCACAGACTGGTGGTGTTACTTCCTGTAGAAGAATTGTGAAGGTTTTATGCATCTTTCTTTGGAGATGGGAGTGTATCATGAATGATATTAATATAGGTTTGTTTGATTACTTTCTTGGAAGGGAACTTGATCCCACCAGGCATGTAGTGTGTCTATTGTTTTTTGGCTGACGTGGCGGTGGCGGCTTGGTGGTGGTGGTGGTGGGGGTGGGAGGCCTGCTGGCAGGCTGGGTGTGGCTGGGCCAGTCAGTCGTCCTGGTGCTGCCGCTGTACACCCTGTGGATAGGTACGACGGTCAGTGTCACCCCACCAGTGGTCTATAAGTCGCATGGTTACAACTTGTGCTGTTTTGAGGCGGCTGTCCACTCCAGCTGTGCTTAGGAGGAGAGTGGTGTACTATAGTAGCGCCACTGAAGTACTATAGACATACTATGTATGTCTTTCAGAGTTATGTTTCTTTCAAAGCAAGCACTTTCCCGGCCAGCAGACACCAAGGGTGGGGTGGGAGGGGCGGCTGGGCTGGTGTGATGTCTGTCCAGCCAACAGCTGGTTGCCGTGTTGGGTGGGTAGATTAGCTACTTTTAACCCATTGAAAAGCCTCTGGTTGAAGCGATTTTACCATTCCAATGGCAAATTAAGACGATTTCTACCAGAAAAACTGTGGTGAAAGTGACTAGTGAGATTACAGGAGTGTTTTAGCATTCTAGTGACATATGAAGATTTTTACGGCGACTAGCAGTGTTTCACGAGTGCTTTCAAGTGTTCAAGTCATCTAATTACTGGACTGAAGCTGCAAGTTGGAGTCACAGGGGCTGGACTAGGATATCAAGGTGACTACAAGGCGCTGTGACAAGCCTTATGGTGCCAATGTTTACTTAGGCCAGTCAGAAGGGGGGGCTACCCCTCCACAGACCCGGCGCCTCATTTCATCGGTCATTTTCAGACATCTCTCATTATTATAGGCTCATCTTGCCACAGTATGCAGCCATGGTACTAAACTTTCATATTAGCCATTGAGACAGCTTTCGTGGTCAAGTTTAAGTTTAGTGAAGGTTTAGGTGAGATATGAAGGGGGGTTCAGGAGCAAACCCCGGGCCCCCGCCGCCGCCCACGGCCGCCCGCTAGCCAGCTCATATTTATGGATATTCTCATTTATGCCTGGACTATTTATTTGGGCTCAACAGTAAAATTTAATGCTTTCTATGAGTACTGTGGGCTGTTTTGAAGGTCTGTCTTGCGTGTGGGGGGTGGAGATAGCTGTGGTTGGCGTTATGATGATCGTAAATAAGGGCGGCGTTTTGCGCCAAAATAATTGGAACGCCCAAGACCATTCTTTATTTGAGGCATTATCAAGTTCTTATTAATTGCCAAAGATAGTCCATATCAAACTATGTTTTGTGCGTAAAGCTCAGTGAAATCAGTGGAGGGAAATTTTTTTTTGTAGCGGTGTTAAAATTGCATTAATTATTTATTTATCAGCCTGTGAATGATTTATTTCTGCCTCTAACTCACTCCAAAGTGTTGAAAATAATTGAAAATAACTAGTCAAGTCTTTTGAAGTGGTTTTTGGTTTCTTTCAAGGGATAGTGAGCGAGTATTTAACGAGTTTTAAAAAGGGTCATATTTTTTAAAATACTTCTTTTCTAGTGGAAATTCTTTACAATTACTGTTTTGTTTAGAGTTTGTTTGTATTTTGGGAATTAGTTAGAGTATTTATCCAGCCGGAATATGGCAAAATCTTTGGTCTGAAAGCGTTTTTTCGAAAGGTCATTTTTAAAATGGTCTCCCCTAAAATACGTACGTAAATATAGACAGTCAACTTAGAGCACGGGGGTCAGGCTGTGACGTCATCAGCCGTGACGTCATAATGGCGGGCCCTGCTCCCTTGCCTTCTGACTCTTTATCTAGCATATTATATCGTCATTTACTGTATGTTTACCGTGTTTGCGTGTTTGTGTGTGTGTGTGTGTGTGTGTGTGTGTGTGTGTGTGTGTGTGTGTGTGTGTGTGTGTGTGTGTGTGTGTG